>OMLM01000509.1:46223-59014 GCA_900302695.1 Helostoma temminkii
AAATAAAAAATTAAAACTGAGGTGAGATGGTGCACATCTAGCTGAATGAGCTTCCCACCTTCCACAGTTCAGAGTTTTGGTTTTGTTTTTTTGTTTATTTATGCTGTGTGATTTTTACCTTCTGATTTAGTCGACAGTGCAGACTCTGGTCTGCCAGCCAGGGATGTTTGAGGGACTCCGTTGCGCTCATCCTCCAGCTTTTGCTCTTCACCAGCAGACGGGAGATAAAGTCTTTGGCCTCGTCAGAAATGTCCACAAACTCCTCCTCCTCAAAGTTCCATTGACAGGCCAGGATATTGTTCAGAGTCTCGTTGTCATCGTCCCCCAAAAATGGAGACAAACCACTGAGCCTGGACAGAGAGGAAGCCAAGGTGAGGGCTGCTATTGAACTGTGTGTCATTCATATATATGTATGAGTAAGCACCCACTTACAGCATGTACGTGATGACACCGAGACTCCACATGTCTGTGGGGAAGGAAACAAACTCATAGTTGATGACTTCAGGGGCTAAAAATTCAGGTGTTCCAAAGTTGACCTTCAGCTTCTCCCTGGGTTTATACCTGTCAGAGACACAGCAGCAGGAACATCAGATATACAGTATAGTGTATCAAGGGTTTATGAAAGGTGAGATGACAAAGCTGCTTAAAGAAGTGGTAGATTTTACCTCCTGGCCAGGCCAAAGTCAATGATTTTAATCTTGTTAGTAGCTCTGCTGACGCAGAGAATGTTCTCTGGCTGAAAAGAACAAGAGGAAGATGGAGTTACACATGAAAAAAAACAGTGAATTTCTGGTTTTATATACAGATTTTTAGACAATTCTCCTCTCTAGAGGGACTCTAGGGTGGGTATAGTAGCCATGAGAACCTATAGTATCGACAACTACATTTAAGCATATTTACCTTGAGGTCAAGATGTAGGATGTACATTTTGTGCATGTACTGCAGCCCTTCACAGATCTGACGTATAAAAAGCACCGTGTCTAGTTCTGTCAGGTTGTAGTTTTCATCAATGATGCGGTCAAAGAGCTCCCCTCCCTCCACACTGAGGCGCAATGACGACACACACATAATTACAGCCAGGAAAATGATTTTATCCTGCTATACTGACTAATTAGTACACGTGCGCACATGCTTGACGTGCAGACTTACTATTCCATGACCAGGATGATGTCGTGGCGCGACTCGAATGCGGCGTACAGCTGGATGAGGTTGGCGTGGTTCAGTTGGTTCATTACCTGGATCTCATTTCTTACCACCTCCTGAAAGACAGAACCAAATACAGGTCAATAAACCCAAATACTGTGCAAGTAAAGGTAAACAAGCCACAGAAGCCAAACACTGCTGCATTTGGTGGGATGGTTTTAGCGCTTCACTTGATCATATCATCAGTTTACACTACTCTCCACACTCCTGTTGCCTATTTCTAAAATCATTTATGGTGCCCAGCTGCTGAGTATGGATTTTGTCATCACTGCACCTTCTCTTTCTGGCTCCTGGCCTTAATGATCTTGGCAGCCAACGTCAGACCAGACGAGTTTTCTGTGCACTTGTGAACTTGTCCAAAACGTCCCCTAATAAAAAGAAAGACAAACACACACACTTGAACAAACATGAAGATGATCAGATTTTTTAGTAATGATGCAAAAGCCATTTATCGTGGTCACGTTACAATACTGATGCTTTTGTGTGTATAAATTGAATATCTTTTATACAACTTGAAGATATCAATTAATTAACTTAACTCTTATTAAATGCATGTGTTATCCCAATAAGCTCCTTTAGTCACACAGCCATTAGAGCTATACGCTGTATGTAATTTTAGAAATGTGCTTGCGTGCTGAGGACTAATCTCCTATTCAAGAGGCAGGATTTAGCACAGGTCTGTTACAACACATCAGAGAGGCCTGCTATTTTGCAACTGCCCCCAGAGGCTCTCAATCATCTGCCCTTTAGGGGGCAAGGAAAAGGTCTTGGAAAAAACAAACAAAAAAAACATTAGCCATCCCTTGACACAGTGTGAGATCTTCTGTTATTTCATTCGAGAGAACCAGTGTGCTGATGAGTTTGTGGCTGTAGCTCCAATAAAAATAAACGGTTGAGACCCATTATAATAGATAGTTTTTCTATGGATTTAGTGTCACTCACCCTCCCAGGACTTCGTCTTTGTTGATAGTGTAGTAGGTGGCTATCTGATGGGGCTTGGGAGTCACGATGCGGTGTTCGAAAGGTGCTAACGGTGGAGGGCTTAGGTCTGAAGAAAAAACAAAAAGGAAACAAATAAAGACAAACTGGATACAAAGAGGAAATTGCTGCTGCTGAATATAGACAGTGAAACAGAGAGAGGAAGGAAGCCTCCATCAAAATAGCAGCATGTCACATTATACTATACACTCAGCTGTGCTGAGCGACACACACTGTTCTAGAGACACTTGAACGCGCATGGTGCTAAGACACTGGATCTGCATCAAAGTCTCAGGAACTAAAAGTCAAATGTCTCCAACCAACAACTAGTTGAGTGAACTTTGAGGAACTGTGTGTGTGTGTGTGTGTGTGTTTGTGTGTGTCTAAAATATGCAGGTAGTAACAAAGAAAGAAGACCTCTTCATACAAATTAATAAACATAGCATGATCAGACCTGAGCAAACCTGAGCTAAGGCCTAAATTTCAAAATAAAACGTGATGTTTAAGTACTAATACAACTTTTTTGTCATTTGTCTTTCAAAAACATTCACCAAAACTTTTCAGCTTGCTTCTCGTGCTGATGCTCTTAGAAAATGTCTTACCAATAACGAATTCCTTCGCTGCTGATTCTCCTTCCTTTCCTTCCTCCTTCACTTGTGTCTGCGCCTCATCAGGTTTGGAGTCCTGCTGCTCTTTCCCCTCCGCTACTTGTCCATCAGCATTTTCCGCTTCACTGTCGTCCACTTTGCTTTTCTTATGGTCGTCTTTCACCAGGTCTTCTTCTGTGACTCTGCGTTTGCTGCTCATGGCCACGTCTCCGACCTCCTCAGAGCTGCACACACATTTAATAGAAAAATAAAAACTTGAACATTTAGTGTGATTGAATTAAAACAAACTAACAAAACATTATTTTAACATTATTATAACTCAGTGCAGATACCTTTCCTGTAAGAAAGAGGTCTCTGTGATGACACTCTGGGCCTTTTCTGACTGTGATGACTCTTCTGTCTTTTCTTTATGCATGTTCTTCTCTTCATCCTCCACTTTTCCAACCTCTTTCACAGTAAACTCTAGATTTTCCTCCTCTTCCACCTCCTCCGCCTCCTCCTCCTCTTCCTCTGAGTCCTCAAAGACATCACCCTCCTGTTCCTCCTCTGCCTCCTTGGATTCCTTCTCTCCCTCATGTGTCTGGGCTGCACAGCTGTGTGGTCCATTCAGGATCAGCTCTGCTGGCTCCTGCTTTCTTCCCCCACTTTCTCTGTTCTCCCCCCTCTGGACCTTAGTCTCTGTATTTTCATGGGAATGCTCAGTGTTCTGCCTGTTGAGCTTTTCCACTTGTTCCTGTAGAACCGGCTCGTTCAGAGAGGATCCATCTGATGTGGAAAATGTAGAAAATGATAATCGATTCCTGCCATTTAAAACTTCTGAAATGTGGTACTATTAAATATCCTTTGAAAACTAATGACCCAGAGCTTAATGAGATTAATACATGTATTTTTAAAAATATTTTAACATAGAGGTGGTTTAGGGATGGCTATGTTAGTTACTCCTGAAATTAATGACTCTTGAATTTTAGATTCAGTTCATTGCTAAAATGTCCTGATTTGAGCTTGGTTGCATACAAAGTTAGAATAAGAGCATGTTAACGTTAGAATATTCTAAGCTTTACTTGTGTTTTTAGAGTAGTGGGTAATGTGTAGCTTGTACCTGATGTGTCTGGGGGCTTCCTCTTCTTTTGGGCCTTCAAACCCTTGAGGCTCAGTTTGGCTTTTTCCTTGTCATCCTTCGCCTTGTTGCAGAAAGAAAAAACAAAGATTAGACATTGCACAATATATGTTGGAGATTTAGAAAGTGAAACACATCTTATAAATTCTGGATGCCAAAAATGTCTGCTAGTTATGCAGGTTTATTTGCACAAATGCCACGCAGCATGTAAAAGTAATTCTTAGTGTCACTATGGCTGATCTCCAGGTATGATGCATCGATGCATCCTCAGACCCAGGAAAACAGTTTTATTTGTGTGTCACTATGACAAATAGACAGCTAGATACACACTTACTAAAGATCATAACACACAGGCATAAAAGACGTTGTTTGTGGTTTCTTATAATAAAAGTTTGGATGTGACGCAGACTATTTGTGGTCCACAGAAGGACACCAGGCCGTATATCTAGACCAGGGCAGATGAGTGCTACAGTGACTCTGTGCAGCTGTAGTCTAACCCACTGCTGATAAAAACATGGTTTGGATTAGATAACCAGTCTGAATCTAATCATTTACACCTCAGAGTCAAAATGGTCCCTGCGCAAAGGAAAACTACTTAACATTACAGGGATGCACTTGTGGAGGTACAGCAGTACAGCAGAGCTAATAATAGATTTACAAGGAGACATATCATAGCTAAGGTGAATGAACAGCAGCTTTCCAAGCAAACCAGGTATTCAGAAACCTCAACAGAGCAACATGAAGATGGATGGTATGTGTTTTAACTACAAAAATTAAGTTTCAGAGCTGCCATGCTAACAATGTGGAGGAGTGCTTAATGCCTCTGCCACACTGATCACAATGAATATGTTGCCATTAACGACACAGCACACAAAGATACAACAACTAGCGAGACACATCTGTGCATTAACTCAAATGCTGAAGAAGGAAACAGGACAAAACTGACCAGACAACTATGGTAAACCTCTTACCTTCTTGTTAGCACCATTTGCAGGCTGTTTGAACAACAGCTCCACTAGTCTGGAGCTTTTGACCACCTCCCCTATGAAGCTGATGACCTGCTGGGTGCCCTCCACCAGCTTCTCCACCCCATCCAGCCTGCGTCCATGACTCTCTACCTTCTCACTGGCCCTCTCTACCGACCTGCACAGTTCCCTGCACGCTGCCTCCATCCCCGACCCACGTCTCCTCACATGGTCCTCTTCATGCATAGAGGCCAGATCTCGTCCCATAACCCTGACATCCTGGGACAGGCTATCCAGCCGAGCCAGGACGCTCTGCTGCATATTGAGCAGATGCTCCATCTGAGAGCTTAGAGAGTCCATTCGGGTTTCAACGTGGCGCAGGACGGCATCATGAGAAGATGACGATGAAGTCGCCTGAGATTTGTCTGATCCATTAAGAGAGAGCTTCCTTCCACCTGACTTCTGACCATGAAGAGGGTTTGGATCATATACTTTGGCTAAAGAGTTGACAAGACTGGAGCTCATGATTGAGTGGCCTCCTCACAAAGAGCTTTTCACTTGCTGTCATGCAGGCAAGATGGAAATGACAGATGAACAGAGGTGGAAGGAGAACAGAGATCTCCTCCTACGCTGCACAACAGAGTTGAGTTTTAAGAATAGCAAATGGCTTTCCTCCAAATTAAAGTGCAGCCCCCGCCCCGTGGACGTCAGAAACTGAGTGGGCAGTGATAAGAGCTGAGGGCTCGGGTGTGCGACTGGGGATTGATGGGGGTTAAGGGGGAGCTGCTGGAGAGGATCACTATGTGCCATTTGAGACACTTCGAAAGCCCTTCAGTCAGGTGGCAGAATCCCAAGAATCTGGGACTGAAATATGATGCCGAACACGTAAGACAAACAAATAAAATGTACAGCCAATAAAAAAACAAAAGAGCTCTGTGAATCAGAAATACTCGTACAATTTTGGTAGAAGTAATAGAATATTGTAATATATTTAGCAGAGCATGGATCTTATTTTCACTAAATGGGCGCCTATGGTTTTTACATTTTTCATGGTGTGACAGGTGCATGTGTGAGTGGTCACGTGTGACACAAGTATTTTTTACAGGTGGTAAGTAACTAAGTACATTTACTCAAGTACTGTGCTTAAGTACAATTTTGAGCTACTTTACTGGAGTATTTCCATTTCATGTTTCTTTTACTTACTTACCACAAATGAGAGGAAAATCTTATACTTTTGTATTTGTATTGCGCTCCACTACGTTTATTTTAACAGCATTAGTTACTAGTTACTTTTCCACATTTAAATTCCTAAAAAAAACTTTATAAACTAAAAAAATGCTGATGTATCATTTATGGATTAACCCCTGCCACCACATGAGCTGGTTGAAATCAGCTTCACCTTTACCCACTGCTGTTTTCATTCTAGTCTGTAGGTAACAACACAGTTTTAATTTGTCAAACTAATCTGGACTAAACTTCTGCATTTATGTTATCAACAGCATCAAATTTCAACACTGTTTAAATTGCACTATTTAGTGGAGTTCATTTACTTTTATACACTAAACTACATAGAGTAAATATTAGGTTTGTGCATTTATTTGAGTAGAAAAGTTAAAAGCTGTTTGTACTTGTAGTGGAGTATGTTTCTAGGCAAATACTTACCTATTCTATTATTAGTATTGAGAATGTGTGCTTTAAACACCTATTTGCGTAACAGATGCAACTTGATTCTCATAACTGACTTGTTCTGACCCAGCAAATGTATCAGCAGAACACTGCAAAGTGTATTTTCTTTGGGTTGAGACCTTCTCACAAAAAATCATCCACTTTGTTATATGTTGTCAATGTACTCTGCTAATGTGTTTTCATATAAGGCTACAGCATGATAGACTTTAAACACTGTTTTGTAATTTTTTTTATTCTCTTTTATTTTTTATACTTATACGTAACTTTCTTGCTTATTTTAGCAGTATTTATGTTCACTCGTTGCTCTACATTTTCTAATTTGAGTTAGAGCAGGTGAAAACAGACACCGAGGTTTTTAATAGGCTCACTGTCCACACATTGAGAGGGACAAGAAGACAACGGAAGAAAACAGGAAACAGGTGATACCACTGACACCTAAGACTGTTGATACAAGAGGAGAAAGGGATTGTGGGAGAGGAAACTTACTGCACATGCTGTTACTAAGATTTAAAGAGGACGCAGTGACACAGACATACTGGCACATAAGTCACGAACAGACACAGACAACTGACAGGTATTATGACGGCGCCTATACACTGACAAGCACTGGAAAAAATTGACCTACAGTGTATCCTTCTTGCAGTGACAGCTCACCAGCTGTTTGTCCTCTCGTGTCCCCAATGGCTTTTTACCAGCTCCAGTGAGAATGAAGGAGGAAACTTAAAAACACTGCAGAGCATCTTCTCTAAACATCACAGCAGGTTCAAACCTGCTGCAAGTGAATTTTTTTGCTGACAGTTTGTGGACTACTGCAGGTCATAATATATTCCTAAATTATTTAAAGTGGGGTTTTTTGAGTACCACATGTTGCAGGAACAAAATCAATAAAAGCACCATCTTTCCAATGATTACTCACGCACAGGAGAATGCAGAAGGGGGGACTCCGGGGGGCTTAAGTCCCTGCCTATTTAGCAAGTTAAATTGAGGTGCCCCTTTAACATTAAGTAATCAACTGGAGTCTTAGACATTTTTTTATTACTGATGCTTCAAATTTCAAAATTTTGAGATCACACGTGTGAAAACCTTTAACGTTTTCACTAGCTCCCTCAGCGTGTGGTAGGATGACATTAGGTATATTTGCAACACTGTCTCTTAAAAATTACCTTCCTACACAACTAAAATGCAATCCAGATTACGTTTTTTGTAGCGAACGTAATCATTACGTTGTCAGACAATGTATTTCGTGAACAAATGAAAGGTCACACTAATTAACTGAAATGATTTGCAAGGGGGTGGTTGGGGAGGACAGCGGGCATAAACCGTGTAAGACCGGCACTCTACAGACCTAAGTTCAGGACCACAGTCCTGCGTAAAGTCGGGTTTATGCATGAGAAATACTTTGGTTAGGATTAGAGGCAGATCAAGTTTGTGGTAAATTTTTTATGCAGACAGTGTATGTGAAGTGATCTGACACTTACATTTTTCGTTAATACCCAGCCCACAATCTTCCCCTGATCCTAACCAAGTGCTGTGAGTGCCTGAACCCAGTCATAAAACATGTTAATAAAGCTGGAGTCATTGGCATCTTCAAATATGTTAGCAGAAAAGAAAAACTGATGTAGATCGGATAATCTGGCAGACAAATATAAGTTGCCTGTGGACATTTAATTGTAAACATATGGTCATTATGTTGACAGAAAACCATTGTCACAAGAACTTTTCAAACCAAACTGTCCATTCTGGAAGCTGCAGAGGCACCTTTAGGAGCAGTTAAGCTGATGTTTTGCCATTTATTCAAAGTGTGTGCCAATTTAAAAGCTGTTATTTATATGACTTAACTTTTAACAACGTGTACAGCAGCACTAAATTCACTTCACGAATGTAGCTAACTAGCTAGCTATGTTGTAAGACAATGTTCCCATTCTTAACTCAGCCTGCAAAGCTGTGATGTGCCAATTGTTTTTGTGGTCGGAACATTTGTCAGTGGGAACAACACCAGACCTATTTTAATCACTGAGATGTGGGTAATTATTCAGATGTCTTGCATCTTGCAGTGTGCCACTAAAACCTTGGAATAGGCTCTTAACCGTTAATAAGGACATTTGGGATGACAACAGCAAACGGATACTTTTCTGGATCTGGTGTCGAGGGCAGTGGGAGGTTTAACTGTACCCTGATACCACAGTCAGAAAAGGTTGCATGGTAAAATGGGAGCCTGCGTGGAATATTGTAGGACTGATGCAACCAAACCGCTCTCACACCGCAGAAAGACACAGACAATACATAATGCTTATTCTAGAGCCGCAGACTGTCCAGTAATCCAGTATCGCTCTACAACAATGGACTGAACATCATAAATTTAACAAGCTTTAGCACAGAGCCACAATAATAGACTGTGACATGCAACAAGTGAGTGCCTCAGCTTAATGGCTGCTGTTAATGCTGTTGCTTGGCAAATTCACATTGAAATGAGGTCAGAAGTTGAGACATATTTGCATCAGTAAGGTACATAAGTACACATTAACAAGTGCTTTTGCTTGTGTATGTCTTAATTTGTGAACATTGTACTTTTTCCACACTTAAAAATAGAGATAGAATAGAAAATCATTTACACACTGTGTTTGTATATTTTTGCATATTTTCAAACTGTAAATCTCACCCAGTGCTAAATTTAATTCATAAGATCAATCTGTGCTCACAACTCAAAACAGGACTGATTAGGGGATCCTACACATTTTGGGCACCCGACAACAACTCTGTGACTCTCTGGATATAGAAACGCTCTGATCTCTGACATACCCAGGGTTTCCCTCTCTAATGGCTTCGCTGCCAAAATAAGGATTCACCATATCATCATCATGACTCACCCCACACGGCTTTTCTGACTCTAAAATTAATTGCATTCAGTGGGTCCTTGTCAACTTGTGAAAGGTTGTCATTCCCACAAGTGGGTTTCGCTTGAAAGGCCAGTAAAGTTCTAGTAAAGAGGTGTTTTAGATTATACATTTTCAAGTGTGATTCTTAACTGGAAAACAGATGATGGCGTCAAAATTGATTAACAACAAACCCAAGCTACAACTGAGAAGAAAAAGAAAAAACTGTTTACCTCTTCTTACAGCTTTACATCCTCCACTGTGATGATTAGCAAAATTCACAAAGAATTTGATATGTACACCTGTATATTTAGGATGTTGACACAAAAGGCCCAAAATCAGCATAAACACAATTTTTTCCTTATTTTACCTTTAAATATATGCTGAAGTCAGTTTATTTAATAAGTTGTCTTTATTATTTGGAAAGTCTTTAGTCTGTGACATATAAACTACTGTACATTCTGCTTAAGTGAAGCAAAAATGATGCTAAAATTCAATATTCTAAAACATTATATAACATTAACATGGTATTGTTGCAAATGCAATGACTAGACCTAAAAATAAAGTTTGTTGATATTGCAAAATTCTGTGTTATTGAAGGGATCGCATATTTGTTTTAAGTACTATTTCCACTGTATGTACATGGCAATGGAAAGTAGGCATCACATTATCTTCACCTTTCTGTTTGTGACCTACTTGTGCCACCACTGGCTGATGACAGTCTGTACTTTCACAGTTCAGCTGCTGCGATAACTTTCAGTCAGCTCTCCCTGTTATGATCTGAGACAGACGCTAAGAAATAACCTTTAATGGAACAGAGGTTCTGTATAATGTGTACAGATCCATCTTTAAATAGGTTACATAATCTGCTAAAGTATGCGCACAGACTCCTGCAGAGACCAAGTGGCTTCCCTCAGTTATGAGTTTGCTGCTTGCTCTGTGTTACATAACACAACGACAACTGGGCACCAGTGTTTGAAAGATGATTCAGGATAAATGGTGACCTCCGACCCCGAAAATCTCTTCACCTCAAAACAGAGACGAACAAACATGAGCTTAAACGGCACGAACAGGTAGTGTAAGCAGCTAAATAAAAATAATTGTAATTAATATTGTTTAATGAAAAGTTTACTGTTTACTTATAATAAATAAATAACTTAGTGAGTAGAGACAGTTGACAGTTGAATTACACGCGACTGTTAAGTTAGAGGAAACAAAAACCTTTTGATTTGCCAGACCCTATGGATTGTAGAAATACTCTAAGTTAATACTAAGTTAAACTGGAAACTGTTTGTATTATATATACAAGTTTATATTTTATGTTAATAATGTGCTAAATAATAAGTAAGTAAAGATAACTAAATGCAGTTCCCAATGATAACTGCAGTCTGAGCTGCCTGGTTTCTCAGATAAAGTCACCTGTCAGTTGACTGCTGTTGTTGACTCTCATGAACTCGCAAACTTTGTATCTACTGCTCTCCTCCTGGATTGTGTATCATTATTAATGCTATTGCTTTTTAAAATTCTATTTTCTAAATTTATTCTGTGCTGTTTTTAACTTTAGATGTCATACTTGCTCTGCTGCTGTGACATGTTCATTTCCCCTTCTTGGCATCAATAATGTGTTATCTAATCTGATCTAATCTAATCTAAAGTATGACTATCTCTTGAGTAAATGTACTTAGTTACTTAGCATCACTGGCATTAGAGCAAAGCACAATCTCTAACTCTTTAGTGTAAAGTGAAGAGAGTGAATGGAAAAGCATGAAGATTAAATTTTAAATGTGTTTAGTTTGTTAACAAGTGAAAACAGTGCAGAGTGTGGCGTTTAAGGAACATGCATTTGTATCTTTCTACCACAAGAAGGCAGAAATGTGCTACAGATCACTGCTACAACCACAGAATTTTCATTTGTCAGCATTTTACTTACACCCAGCTGTTCTCTGGTTACCTTGAACCATGACCTAATACCCCTAGTACACACATAATCACACAAATCCAGCTCATCAGCGTTGGCTGCTGTACATGGTGACGGATTGTAAACACAGCCCGCAGTCTAACATCAGTCTGGCTGCCAGAGTTCAGTTCAGCTCAGCATCATTTCATCCTTTTGTCGCTACGTTTGGATTCTCTGCACAATGAGCCAGAAAAGATCACAGATTATAGTGCTTGTTATTATTCTTCAAGTTAATCCTCCTGGATTTTTAGCCTCCTTCATTCATGTTAAAAGTGTCTCCAAAACATTAGAAACAGGTCTTTATATAGTGCACTCCACCACCTACTATGACCTCGATAATAAACATATAGAGTTAGCATTATTCTGACAATTTCCACTAAAACAGAGAAATTATAACCATATAAAGGTAGAATTCATGGCAGAGCGGCGTGTGCCTAATAAAGTGAACAGTGAGTGTAACTTTTCCCTGCATCATCTTTACCAAGCTCTTTACACACGTGTAAACTCAGCAGTTTACTAGTGTTGACACCTGGAAAGCTGCAGATGTAGCAGTGTTGGATTCAGGACAAGTGATATGAAGGTTTCATTTTTATTTATTAAACCAAGCTCACAGTTAAGACACTAACTTACCAATCTAACCATGATTTATTTGTCTCTGTCAGTATGATGTGACGAATGTGTTCTGACCGTGTGTGTGCATGTGCATGTGTGTGTAATAGGCCCCTGCACTTATTAAACACTATATCAGCCCTGCGCTTGTAATGAGTTATGCAAACGTGTGAAAGTGGACACCAGCTGAGATGCCACAGGGCTCCAGGCGAAAACAGCACATTCCTCCAGGGGCCTCATACGCAGAGCGAGAACCAGGATGACAGCAGTGCAGAGCGTTAAAGTTTGTGAAACTAAAAAGTGGGTTCATGAGCGAAGCCTCGTTTACTTTCCTTCTTTGATTAAATAACATTAATAAATTAGAGTCAGCCAGTGATGTGTTGTAACTGTTCAGTGTGATATACAGCACCAAACTGAGCCACTCATCGTTAAGCGTGTTTTCTGCAGTATGCTGTACTGACAACAGTATAGTAAGAAGGGCCGGCCACAATAATGATCTGAAAATGCAAACCTGCTCAGCAAATATGATGTTACTGATTTTAGTTACAGCTGCATCAATGTGTTAACACCATAACTCCTCATATGCTGTTTTTACGTTCAGATCAGAGTTTTAATCTAATACTGCAATTCAATTGAATTAGCTTACATCCTGTGCATTCATTCATTCATTCATCTTCTGAACCGCTTTGTCCCTGTAGCGGTCGGGGGTGTGCTGGACCCTACCCAGCCGGCATACGGGCGAGAGGCGGGGTATGTAACTAAAATTAAAAAACAAAACACTAAACCCAAGGACTG
>OMLM01000510.1:0-21842 GCA_900302695.1 Helostoma temminkii
CTGCTCATTTAAAAGCAGTAGCAAAAGAAAGCTTTTTTTAGTAGGTAACTAACTCTCCCTCTCTAGCAGGCAACATACGTAGACACAGACAGGCCTGTATTTACAACATCCTAAAAATGTCTAAAAGCCAGTATTTATTTATTTTATAAGATTTGTAATATCCTATTACTTACACCATGTCTCACACAAAGTAAGAGACAGAAGTTACTGTAGCTAAATTGTGTAACATATAAAATTTATACAACCTCAATTTATGACATTTTAGATTAAAGACACTGAAAAATCAAATGGTTGTGAGGAAAACACTGTATATTTAAACAAAATGTGAAAATGTTTCTTTATTAGCCAGTTCCTCTAACAAGCTAGTTTAATTTATTTATTTTATTAACCTTTTAAATAACCCTAAAAATATATATTCAAATATGTATTTTGGTAGTTTAATTTCATGGAATCTTTTAATGCTAGTGGCAGTGGTACCGTGGCACAGTCACTGGTGCTCTGATTGAGAAGACCATTTATATTAGTGTTACTACTCAAAATTACAGATAACAGTACAGTGTCTGTTCCCTTTGGTTGTGGGTTGGTAGCAACACATTTTAAAATTCATGAGTCTACATTACTAACTGTGCTGTACTTTACCATATTATACAAAATGATACTGTACTAATATACTGCGTTGCTGCCTCCCTCTGGTGTAACATCACAAGTTAGCTTCACACTAAAACATTTATTGATATTTTTTTAAACCACAATTAATTCAACCTAAATAAAGACTAGTCAGAAGTGCATATTGTTGCTAACTGAGTATAGTTAACTAACTACACAGATCAGTGTGTTAATGTTGCGACTGATCGTGGAATATCTAATGTTTTGACGTTTGTTAAGACAGGTTTCAGAAGTAATTACCACAATGCTTTGCTTCATTAGCTAAATTACTGGACAGCGTTGTCACCTACATTAGCAAACTGCATCATCAGTGTGTTAGTGGCTTAAAAAACCTTAATTATGAAAAGAACCTGTAAAATTTTCATTTGTTCCTCCACACCCAAAACGTTTTAGTGTCATTATAACGACCAGAGACAATAAAAAGTTTCCATGTGTCATTAAACACATTAAAAGTGAACAATAAAAGAAAGGAAGGCCATCAGAGTGGGAGGATTAAAAGGGTGTTGACTGGAAAAGGCAAGTTATAAATGTTTCCTCATCTGCATGTGAAGCATACAAGACTAAAGATTCAAACTGTCATCCACATCCCAATATCCACACACAGGGATCATAAGAAGTAAAATAGACAAGAAAGAAGAAGAAACTGCAAGTAGGTAAGTACCTCTTAGTCATTATATATGAGTAAGGCTGTAGCATAAATGTTATACAGAGTACAAACCCTAAGAGCTGTGTTGTAATCCAAAAGTAGGAAAATTAAATGATTTTTTTTCAAATAAATTGTAATCATGTATTATTTTGATGTTAACTTTAAGTAATATGAGCAAATACAAACTGTCCCTTTAATGAAAAATTGACAACATTTAGTTTTTATTCAAGTATATGTTTTACAGGTGATTTAAGAGACAGGATACTGTAAAATACTGGAGAAAACATCGAGTAACCTTTCAGAGATACAGTACGGTGGTTACTGATCAAGTTTATGTCGATTACCAGGAGACAACTAAAACTGTACTAAAGTAATATTTCGCACATTGCACATTTCCTGTTTTAGACACACTTGATGTAAAGAGCTGTACCAAAATGGTGGTTTAATATTTAAAGGCATGTAAATGACCTCAGCTCTTCTTTAATGGTTGTTTTGTTTTACTAAAAACACTGCATTTTCCTGGGAAACTGGAATTTAAACAATAAAAAATAAACACTGCAAACTAAATTTTTTATGATGTCTTGCATTGACAAAGATTTTACCACCTTGTGTAGTGTGATTTAAATTGTCTCAGCCTTTGTGAATTTGGCTTACTAATACACATTTATATATAAAAAGAATGAAATGTAGCTTTCTGTACTAATTTTGCTTTGTTTCTGTGAAATTTTATAACTAACACCAAGTGTAAAAACACAAATGAATGTCTTATTGTTGTTTTGTTGGAACATTTATGGTTGATCTGAACTGTCAAGAAGACTGATCGAATCAAGAAACAAGATTGAAACAAGACTGGGGAAAGCCAAGGACAATAATTATTATTTACATATCATGTTATTATATCATTAAACCACTGACCAAAATATGCATAAGTTTTGGTGCATTTAAATGAAGGTAAAAAAACTAATTCTGCATGAATGCCTTTCTAATGAACATTCCTTTGCTTCCAGATTCATCCAAGAAACACAATGAAATTGATATTCAGCCTCCTTCTCCTTTTAGTCGTCTACTGTGCGACCCAGACATTAGGTAATTAGGTTTGCAGTTCTGGTCACTTACAGTACAGTTTATGTGACTTTCACAATCTGATGTTTTTCCTACCTGTTCTGTGCACATGCTTTCAATGCTTCACTCATCAACACCCTAAAGATTCAACTTTACGTCCCTAAGGTGTCAATATCCAGTCTAACCAAGAGATCAGCAGTGAGGGTGTTATAGAGACAGAGCTAAATCAGATTGTGTCTCTGCTGTGCCTGTCTGATGTCAACTCTGAGACTCAGGATGATAACGAGCTGGTCTGGCTGAGGAATGGAGCTCTGGTCCGTCTGAAAGATGAAAATAAAAAGGGTAACAGCAGCGTGTGTGTTACACCTGTGATCCATGATGACAATGGTGCCACTTTCACCTGCCGACTGAAAACAAATGCCACAATTGAGGCCTCAGTCACCCTTAATGTCACATGTGAGTACCATAGTGATACTAGTAACTAATGTAATGTTATAATGACTTTGAGTGAAGACAGGTTATGCAAATATTAATGGTTCTGAGTGAAGTATCTCAACAACTAGATTATTACAATATATGGTACAGGCATTCACTGTTTCCAAGGGATAAATAAATACGCTGGTGATCTGACATTTAGTCTGATGTCAGTTGGTTTTCATTACTTTTATAGACTATTGGTTTATGACTAAATACCTGAAAGAAAAAAAAACTGAGAAGTTACTGTAGCAGTCTAAAGCAACACCAGCAGTAACAACCTGAAATTAAAAAAAAAAACTAATCTGCCTGTGGTTTTATGAGATTGCAGCCAACTTAGGCACAGCAGTACTTTGAGAGAATTTATATCGACATGCCAAACATGTTTACTACATTCTTCACCTTAATATAACAGATTTAATGAAAACTTAATTAGAAGTGCAAAATTTCCACATCTGGAAACCACAAATGTATTACATACAATACAAACTTTAATGTCAATCATCCAACAGTTGTTGTGAGGCTATTTCAGTCTGGACCAAAGCAGTGAATTGACTGAAATTAGCATTCAAACAGGCTGTTAACATAAACATAAAGCATTAATATTTCATCTGTGATGTTCCTCTTCAGATTTTCCACAGCACTCAGATTTAGAGGAGGTTACAGCAGAGGAAGAGTCCGTGCTAGTCCTGAGCTGTAATATCTGGGCCAATCCACCAGTCTCAAACGTGTTTTGGACACAAAATGGAAGTGCAGTGGATCTACTAGCAAGTGGCTTCACTGTGACCAACGATGGCCGTACAAGCAAGCTGAACGCCAAAAAGGTGGAGAGAACATTGCATGAGGGCACGTACAAGTGCACAACAGTCACTACCATGTATGGAAATCAAAGCCAGCTCTTTAACGTCAAAGTAACAGGTCAGTTCACACCATTAAAACATTTTTGCTGAAGGCAGTTCAGTGTCAAACTTTGCTCACCTTTCTCCTCCTCTTATGTAGAAAAGACCATAAAGTTCCCACTGATGCCCATGATCGCAGGGCTGGTGGTGGTGGGCCTTACTGCACTTCTTGCTGTGGTTTCACGGTGGAAAAAAATTGTAAAGGTAAAACACGTGTATATGCAACATAAAGACGGACTCGTTGATAATAACCTGCACCTCCTAATGATTTCACTTCTCTTTTGACAGTGCTGTAAGTAAGTTGAGACCAAAACAACTTGAGAGACTGAGAAAAGCTATGAAGACTTCTTTTTGTGTGCTGTTTTTAATTTTATTAAACCCTTTTTTTCAAAGGAATATTTTGACGTTTTGGGAAATACAATTATTTGAAATCTTGTAGGAATTTTTAAAATGAGTACCGCTCTTATATCTCTCTTTTCAATATTAAGCTACAGTAAAACAGCAGGTGGTTAGATTAACTTACCACAAAGACTGCAATCAAAGTGGAGCACCTAGCAATGCTCTGTCAAAAAGTGAACCCATGAAACCACAATGAATGGGGTTTGTGTGGAATAAACAAATTATAAATAATGTGTAATTTAGTGACAGTGGCATCATTTTGCTTCTCAGCAATGAAATAAATATATTTTCCCAACACGTCCTTCAAAGTCTTGTAAAAATGTTGCACGCTATCTGCTATATTATCTGTCTGTTGTTTATTTAACCAGTGATAAAGGTTGTAAAATATTACCTTGAGATCATCCATAAGCATGTTTTCAGGGTCCTAAGACTTCATTGATTGTTTCCTTGTTAATACCTTTGTAATAAATGTCCTTTTGGTTCCTCACCAAACCTGAAACTACATAGAAAAAAATGAAATGAACTGGAATTTCAGATTCATGGTTTGAGGATCATATTTCCAGGCTGTCAATCAACGTAGTTAGAGGAAACATTCTTACCAACACATGTTAATATTTGCATAAAACATGTTGTTATAGCAATATGGTTTATTTGTTTTTATTTATTTTAAGCTATTCTAATGCAATTATTACATATTATACAGACTAATTAACACATAACAGTTTTATTTATTACATTATTAGTATATGATAATTGCATACAATACATGAGTTAACCTGTATGCTCAGTGTTGTCTATACTATTAACTAAAAGATTACATTAATCAATTTACTCATTTTGAATTAAAAAAATGTTTTATAAATATTTCATGGGTGCTGTTATGCCATAACATGTAGAGGTGTCAAATAAAATTTCATCAAATAATTAAACACACTAAGTGTCCTATACATTTTTATCAAAACACTGATTCAAATAAATCTCTGTCCATTTTCCACATTTGCACTGAACTTTAACTCCTGACTCAACAACACAATCAAGGCTTGTTAAAATTGCGTTATACATTTACTCTTATTGAGACAAAAGGACAGTGACTGCCATGGCATGAGGGTCAAGGTCTAGATCGTTGTGTTCTTACCAAGAAGCACTTAACAGTTTCACATAAAACAGGACATTACCAAATGAGGGAGACGGCGCTCAGAACAATGCAAGCTTGCAATAAAACAACTTAAAGGGGGACAAATATCCACTATAAAGACAAACTTATTTACTCAGGCTTCAGGTAATTGAGTCTATGTCAACAATGTATTAGTAGTTGACATTGATTCAGAGGTCAATGTCAAGACTTCTTTGAACTCTAGTAAAAAAAGTGTTGTATGTGTTTATTAAAAAGTCAAAAAGTTATATAATATGCTGATCTTTGCTTTGTGTCATGTAGCTGTGCTGTCATGTTGGGAACCTTTCCTGCACTGTTTAATGTTATATCTGTTCTGTGTCTAATTGAACTGTATAGAGCTCAGTTTGCAAACCAAGTTAGGTTGGTAACAAATTATTGTATAAGACCAAGAAGGTACAAAAAGCTTGTTTATGCTTTTATTAACAGGCAAAACAGGTAGACATGACACACGTCTCACAACACTGGTGCTAGAAATCATTTTATGTTCGGGTCTGTAGCGACTCCTGCTGGTAAATTACAGCATTACAATCACAACCCCACACAGCACACAGTTTACCCAAGTCAAATATTGACAGGATGGCATAAAGCTACTGCCATGTACTGCGTAAAAATTGTGTTTGCCTGTCTGTCTTTTTTCAAAACGCAGCAGACACAATGTTACAAATGCCTCTCAATATACAACAATCTAGCAACTCTGTAGGCCTTTTAACTTATCAAGTTTAATCAATCATAGTCTGACAAGAAGCCAATTAAAATCAATTATAAACCTCACAAAGATAAGTTTTATTGTTGTGCTGTTGTGTTGGATTGCATTAAATTGTACTTAGAAAGCTGTAACTCTTTGGTTTTATTGGTCTGACTATCTAGAGCATATAAATATTATAGTAGAGGAAAGGGAGGTTTATGTTAGAGAGATATCTAAGAAACATTGCAACATGGTGATTATAATAGGAGATTTTTATCTGTTGTATTGCAGGAATGTATAAATGTATGAATGAATGTGTAAGCAGAGAGGAAAAAAGAATAAAATGAATGAACTGGAAAATACATAAAAGAACTGATTGATGATAAAAATCTAAAACTAAAAAATATTTTTAAGATAAGGGCATGTCTGCTTTTAAAAATCGTGATGGTTTAAAATATCACAGCATAATACACTGCTTTACTTGACCAATCCAGAAAAAAAATAAAAGCATGATGCACAAAAACAAAGCAAAAACAAAAATCTAAAACCAGCTTTTAAGTGCAGTGTTTACCACAGTGTCAGCGCCGAACTGATACAGTCCATATTGACATTGTTTATAGTTATGATTGTGGTTATAAATCTTAGTTGTTTTTTAAGAAAAAAGATCAATTACATCTTCTATCTGTAACTTAATCTAAGCCTTGTTCAGCATTAGTCCCCCTCAGGCCTGTTGCATGCTGGTTACTGGACAGGCTTGCAGAGACCGAACGTACTGCGTCATAGGGGGTGGAGTTGCGTAAAGGGCGTGACTACGTCAGTGCCTGCGCAGTCTGCGGTCCAGCGCCAAATTCAAACGAAGTCAAAGAAAGAAACAACAGCGACACGCAGCTGAAGTACACAACAAAGACGGTTTTCACAACGTTCAGGTAAACTAGCGTTACAGCATTTAATAGTCTTTGGTCCTCTCTCAAGTATTTAATGTAGACTTGTGTTAATGAGGTGTTTTCTAGCTAACGCTGTTAAAGCTACTGCGGTAAGCTAACTGTGCTCCGATTTAATCACGGGCCTTTTTCTGGTGATAATTTAACTATTCTATTCTATTTAAACGTGTGAAATATAAACCTTCGTTAACTTTGTTCCTTTGTGATATCCGTAAATCACTGTTGTGCCGCCCTGTTGTGAATGGAGCATAGCCTAGGTTTAATCTGAAAGGGCAGGGCGTTTTGCAGGGGAAGAAATCCTGATCAGACAATAGCGAGGGAAATTTCACATTTCACATGTCAACATTAACTCAGGCTTCATTGGTTGTTACGGATCGCTTTATGTTATTTTTTCCTCTTCCTTGGCTATTTGTTCAATCAATATCAATATTAAATCAATATTTTTGGTAAATGGCAAGTTAATCTCTAAATTAGCTACTGCATGTAGTCAAGCATAAGATTACAAATAGCTAGATAAGATAATATTTTAGTGAAGGGGGGGGATTTGTGTGTTACAGCAGCAGAGTTTAAAATGACACCAAAAGCTTAACACCAGAACAGAAAAAATGACATAAATAGATCAAAGTTGTTCAGTTCAAATATTAAAACTTATTATTATTACATAGTCTATATATTACGAGTCCTTGGAGATGGGTTATCGTCAAAATCTGAAATTATAGTTTCTTGATTTGTCTAACCTAAACCTAAGCACATTCAATTTTCAATAAAATAAAATACAGAGAAAGAAAAAATCCCCACATTTGATAAGCTGAGACCAAATAAGGTCATTTTTTCTTAATAATTAAAGTCAATGAATACTTTTGAATCTTCACCTGTTTAAAGCCCTTTATGATTTGTTTTGATACACACTCTGCTCCCCTCTTGCAGGTGAGCTGATCAATGATGGATGGAATTGGCAAAGCTGTGGTGGGAGTCTGGCGGGCACATACAGTCCTGGATGAGTCTGATGGAGCAGAGAGCTCCCCAGAAGCCCCTGACCGTTTCCGCAAGCTCCGTTCCTCGTCTTCACTCAGCTCACTGCGAATGTCTATGCGTAAGCGGCTCCCGCTGCGTTCTGTCCAGACCAACTCCCTGCCTGAGAATCCAACTTGGGAAACGCTGAAGGAAAAACCAAAAACCAGCACAATCCGCAAACTTACTCGCAGTGCTCAGAACTCCATCACTGGTGTTTGTCAGGTAGGTAGATTGTCAAGTCAATCTGTGGCTGAAAATTAAGTTGCTTTCTTTTGATTGTTAATGCTATTTGGATCATCATCAACACCTATGATCTGGTCTCATCATCATCATCGCTCTCCTCCTTTGTGTCCTTTTGTCTTTCACACAGAGGTTGCAGAAAACCAGGGAGTTTTCACGTGAAGAATGTTTGGTAGCCACTCCAGGCCGGACATGTGATGAGGAAGAATGCGGTACATCAACATCTCGCACCCCAAGATGTACTCCTCGCCGAGCTGCAACGCCCAGACGCACCCCCAGAGTAGCAGGCACACCAGGGCGTACTCCAGGCTCTAGAGGAAAAAAGACTCCTGAGGCTGGTGTACGCGGGGTTAAAACAGGAAGAGGCAGGAGACAGCTGGTCCGTATGGCTGCGTTACGAAGTCCCTTTGCCTCTCCTAACACTCAAAACCAGAGAATGTGAGTTTTATTATTCAGAACCAAAACAAACTACAAAGCTACACTAATATATATTTGTGTGTTTTGGTTGTTCTAGACATTTGTGAGTTTTCAATCTTTGTTTTGTTTTCTGTGGTTTTAGCTGAGTGTTTGTCATTTTTTTGTGTGTCGCTGTAATAGAAAGTTTGACAGAGATTTGGAGTCAGTTTCCAGTGGACTCAAGAGGCTCAAGCGTCTGTCCAAGGCTTTTGATGACATCATAAGCAGAGATGACAGGTAAAGCCACGAGGAATGTTTTGCTAGTTTTAGCACTAACTGTCAGCTCCTTTTTGTTACTATTACTTTAGTCAAACGATAGTTGCATCTCATGTGTTCTATTATTTTTTATAGTTGTATATTATATATGATTAAATGCATGTTAAATATTGTTCAGCGGTGTGTGTGTGTGTGTGTGTGTGTGACTGAGGGAGCAATCAGTTCATTTCCCTTTATTCATACATAATCTGCATAGAGGAAATCGGAGTCCCTCTTCCTCCTCACCCTCTGACCCAAAGAATTCCAGTGCGTAACGCATCTTGTGGGTCACAGACTTCCTTCCCTCCTCCCACTCACATTCTTCCCGCCTCAGTTTGAAACTGGGTCTGTGTTTCTGGTATTCCAAGCGGGAAACAACAGGAGGGGAGGGAGCATGGGTGTGGGAATTGGAGCCAGATGAAATGACAAAATTGTGCTTGCAGGACTTTGGAGTATATTTGCAGAACTTCCTGAATGTTTGAGCATGCTCTGGTCCATGAAGAATTAGATACATCCTGAAAGCAGAAAGACACACGGACAGTGACCTAGTCTGTTTCTAGTCCCTTTACATGCAACCAGCTGCTTTCCTCACTGTATAAAAAAATCATATTTGGGAATGTAAACACACTTTGTTTTCCTCCTACAACAGGAAGTTCAAATATTCTCAAATTGTGGAGTAGTGAAGAAGGTAAATTAAAATATCAAAAATATAAATAAATATTAAAACCCAACCATTAACTAATTTTGCAAGATGAAAATGCATGGCAGAACATTTGTTGTCTGTATTTTTAGGTGCATGGACTGCAGTGTATATTAAATTGTTAAAGTCTCCTTTTGCATTGAAAAGCTGCTCTTTGATGACTTATGAATAACCCACTCACTGTCCAAATGAAGGATGTTCTTCTTGTCTAGCAGACTCACACTTCTTTTTTCCTTTACTACCCTTTTCCTTAAATACTCTCTGCGACTTATTGGAGTCTCTGCCCGTTTTGTCTTTTGTCTTTGTCTTAAAAATCCCTTATTATTATTATTATTAAGTAATAGTATTATACTGTTTCAGACCGGTAAATCTTGTTTCCAGATGAACAGTTGACACATTAGTAGCTGCACATTGTTTATTAAAATATTATTTGTAATTTACCTTTTCATAAACAAAAATCAGCTCAAAATGTTTCTGATGAGTTTCTGTCTCCCACTTATTCACACTCTCTTTATGCTTTCAGCAGTAATTGTGTTCTCTCTCTGCAGAACCAGTACAAAACAACGTTCTGGGGGAGCGATGATGAGAAAGTTGGATCCCAGTGGTAAACTCAGTTGCTCAAACCTCACTCGTCGAGCCACAAATCTCTCAGACAGATTTGGAGGTTGGGCTCACACAGCTGTGAACACCATTTGCAAACCTAACTGAGCTTCATGTATGTAAAACACAGGCTCTTTATAACAATGTTTCACATTTAGCATTATTGTGGTGTCACTGTTACATTTACATGTAGTGTTGTCGTGAAGATGGGAAACTGTTACATAGCAGCTTGTCCTTTTTGTTTCTGCTGTGTGTAATTAGTGTACCCAAGTGATTCTTGTGTTTACACGTCTCAGGTTAGCTAGTTGTGGGTAAGATATCCTCACTGTAGCAGCCAAAGGGATTTCTGTATTGTGGTGTGTGTACCTGTCATAGCTGCTATAACCAAATGTCGCAGTTACATTTTAAAAATACTAATATTGTAGTTTAACACTTTCTACGTAGAAACTTTTGTCTAGTTTCTGAAATGTATTTAAAAAGAAACGCTGCACCAAAATTGTATCTCCAGAACTACATTTACACATAAAGGGGAGATGTCGTTTCCTCTACTTTCTATGTATGCAATATTGTTACTAACACTTGATATGCCTTTTTCAATGTAATTGCCAAATTGTGAAGTGTCTTTTCTATGAAATGAAATTTTGTTACATCCATATTTTAGGCAGTATTGACTTAGATTTTTAAAAAAGTGTTTTTTCAGTACTTTCCTTGAAGTAGAAGTCAGCGTTTTTAATGGCCTGTTGATGATTCATGCAACAGCGCTGTACACATAAATCATCTGATAATGTGATGGGGAAGGAGTAATGGCTCATTACCTGACGACAGTTTTGATGATGTTATATAGCCATGTCCAGCAGGTTATTAGTGTAGTGACTGCCAAGCAAATGGCCTCAAATGAAGCAAAACTTCTGCTATTTGCATGTATCGGTACACTTTTTTTCTCCAGTAACGACAGAGAGGGAGGCATATCTGTGAAAAAAAAAAACCACTAAATGAAACCTATAAGCTTTATCAACCCAAAAGTCTGTTACTGGTATTATTATTGTTGTTGCATATTTCACATTATAGCTTATTAGTGTTGTAATCATCTTGTTTTTAACACCTTCATCTTAACATGATTGCTGATGTCATTCTAGGTATTGTAAAATACACTACATTGTTGCAAAATAAAATTATGAAATAGGAATTGTTCTTCAGTCTTTATTTATATTAGTGCATCTGAATAAGTGTTAAAACCTTTTACAGTGTATAAATACTTAATCTCATTTTGAATACGTAAATGATGTTTAAAAAATAAATAAATACCATCCCTGGAGCATAAACAGCTGGAGAAGGATCAGGATGTCTTCAAGGAAAACTCGTAATATCATAGAATTCTGCAGCCCCGAGCTGAACAGTGCAGTGATAATTACAGTTTACATGTTAACTCTTTGTAATAAATTATAGAATCATACCAATATGAGTAAGATGCACAAATATTTTTTTCACCAGAACATATTTCAGATTATTGTGGTTAGTTGATGACCTAAAATAAAAATCAACAAATGGATCGGTATGTATTATTGCAGATTAGGATAAATAATACCCTATTGATCCCAGAAGCTAAATACACAAACCCAAACTTTCTAAAGCACTTGAAGCACCATTATCCACTAGAATACATTATTCTGCATGTCAAGTAATTGTTTTATATTTTCATGATTGTATATGCTTAAACTACTGTACACTTTCATTGCAGGATCTTAGAGACTTTTAAGTATATCTCCAAATCCTTATATATATATATATATATATATATTACTGGAGTATAACTACAGTGCTGTGAAAAAGTATTTGCCTCCTTCCTGATTGATTATATGTATTTATTTATTTTTTTATTTTATTGTGCATATTTGTCACACTCGAATCAAATCAGATCACCAAACAAATGTTAATATTAAAATCAGGAAGGTGGTAAATGCTTTTTCACAGCACTGTATTATTGCATAAATATGAAAGCATCACTAATTTTATCGTGCTGGGTGGTTAATGCATCATGATAAAGTACTCATTATACTTTGTATTTACAATCCACATCTGCAAAGTAATTAGTACCTAGTACTGGAGTAAAACGTTCAGTATTTTATTCAGAATGATAGTGGAGTGAAAATGGAAATACTCAAAATGTACAAGTAGCCTACCTAAAAAAAACTGCAAATTTAAACTTTAGCTTGTAACCATGTTTTAGTAGTAATAATAGGTAGTATTACAGTCTTGCTTGTAAGTGATGTACTATATACATAGCCGCTCAGTTTGTCCCTCCTTGCGATCCGTCCTCAGCTCCACGCCTCGCAGAAATTGCTCCTCCTCCGTCTCTCCGGCTTTGTACCCAGAGCTGAAACCACGCCGCGGCTACCTTCTTCAGGATACCGGGGCTGCTAAACATCGCAAAATGGCTCTTCACGTTCCCAAAGCTCCGGGCTTTGCCCAGATGTTAAAGGATGGCGCTAGGGTGAGGTTAAATCTATATTCTCTAGCAGTTTGGTAGCTTTCAGTGAATGGTTGTGAGCTAGCATGCTAGTTAGCGTTAGCCCCTGAGTTAGCATGTTCATGTGGGAGAGTTCTAGAAGCAGCCAGGCCGCTAGGAGCTGCTGGACCAGGGGCTGTTAGCACCAATACAAGACTGTTTTCACCGTTTACTACTATCTCCTGTAGTACTTTAACATACTGTTTATACCCTCAGTGTTGTAGCGGCACATAACTGTTACACAGCAGTCACACCCAGTTAGTGCTTAGCTACCTGTCAGAGCTGAGACTGTGCTGCCTCAGCTGTGCCTGGCTGCTCATGCTGATGGTTCCTGTTTTGGGTTAGCTTTACATGCTTTAGCACATCTTCACTTATCTGTGTAATTGTCCAAGTTGTCATTTGTCCAGCTTGTTGTCTCCACACACCTATATTCCCTGAATATTTATGATCAACCTATTCAAATATTGTAATATGTTGCCATGCAATTTTCTATTGGGCATTAGGTTTAATACCAATAACTGTTTTTCTCACATGGGCAGTAATGAGTTGTAATTCACCTATGAAAAGTCACAGAAATTAAGGTATGTTGTTGTTTGACGCAGCATTATTCAGGACTTGAGGAGGCAGTCTTTCGTAACATCAGAGCCTGTAAAGAGCTTTCTCAGACCACACGCACTGCCTATGGCCCAAATGGTAAGTGGCATGTTTCATCAGTAAGAGCTAGTTGTATTAATTTCTTTGTCATATTTTGTCTACTGAAACACATACTGGAAAGATGCAAGTCTAAGTTGATATTGTTGCCATTCAGGTATGAACAAAATGGTCATCAACCACTTGGAGAAGCTATTTGTTACCAATGATGCTGCAACAATCCTCAGAGAGCTTGAGGTGAGAAAACCTTCATGTTTTGTGCAGATAATGACACTGCAGATAATGAATAACTTATAAATTAATCCTGTTTTGTTGAATGTTGTCTTTATAGGTGCAGCATCCTGCTGCCAAAATGGTTGTAATGGCATCCCACATGCAAGAGCAGGAGGTCGGAGATGGCACAAACTTTGTCCTGGTGTTTGCCGGAGCGCTGCTGGAGCTGGCTGAAGAGCTTCTCAGGATGGGCCTGTCTGTGTCAGAGGTAAATAAGTGTATTCACTGGTCATCTTCATACATGTTGTGCATGGAGACTGATGATAAAACAGCAAGGCCTGCAATGTTAGTAACTGCTTTATATTCTACTCAGATGTTATCCTTTTACTGGTTTACTGCCTTCTGAAGAAAGTTGTTTAAGAAAAAATAGTTTATTTTTTTGTTTGCACTTTGAGTAATGGCATGTGATTGATACAAATCTTATACATTTTGGAAGGAAATGTATGACAGCGATAATGCTTTTTTCATCTAATGAGGAGCAGCGTTTTGCCAAAATGTAAAGTTTCACATCCATGTCTCAGTGTTCCTTTTCCTCTTCCTACAGGTGATTGAAGGCTATGAGAAGGCATGTAAGAAGGCTCTGGAGATCCTGCCAGACTGTGTATGTACATCAGCCAAGAACCTTCATGATGTTAATGAGGCCACATCTCTGATCCGTACAGCAGTCATGAGTAAACAGTACGGCAATGAAGACTTCCTCGCCAACCTCATTGCACAGGCCTGTGGTGAGTCGTCAATCCAGACTGATTAAACTGCAGTAGGGCTGTCAGAAGTAATTGGATGGAAGTATTTATGTTTCTTATATCTTCTTTTCTTCACTGTTTTTTGCAATAGTTTCCATCTTCCCTGAGGCCGGCAATTTTAACGTTGATAATGTCAGAGTATGCAAGATTTTGGTAAGTAGCTTTAAATGTTGAATACATTTTGTTTGTGTTTGTGGTGTGCTTCTGAACTGTATATGGTGTTTTTCAGGGTTGTGGTGTGACGGCATCCTCTATGCTACATGGGATGGTTTTTAAGAAGGAAGCAGAGGGAGATGTCACTTCTGTTAAAGACGCCAAAATCGCTGTCTTCTCCTGCCCCTTTGACTGCATGGTGACAGAGACCAAGGTAATAAACTCAACGACCAACAAGTGCTTAAATAAACGTTAAATGTGTAATAAAATGTATAACATTACATTCATACGTTCATGAATGTTCCGACATTAATGCTAATAGTCTTATCTGTCTCACAGGGCACTGTGTTGATAAATAATGCACAAGAGCTCATGGACTTCAGTAAGGGAGAAGAGGGATTGATGGAGGCTCAGGTGAAGGCCATCAAGGAGGCTGGTGCCAACGTGGTGGTTACTGGAGGAAAAGTTGCTGACATGGCACTGCACTATGCCAACAAATACAAGCTCATGGTGGTCAGGTAAGCTCAAGTGATCAGAGCTAACTTTTTACTCCTTCAAAATGGAAAGATTTCATGAAAATGAAAAGCACATAATTTCTATCAGATGGGCAAGAGACCTCCATGTTGGGTTACAGACAGTAGCTTAGGTCAGCACGGTAGAGGCATAGGTTTAAATAATGACAATGAAGGGATAATTCCCTCATGAAACCCTGAAATCTTATTCCCCCCATCAGGCTTAACTCCAAGTGGGATCTCAGGAGGTTATGCAAGACTGTGGGAGCTGTAGCACTGCCCAAGATGGTGAGTGGTCTCATTTTTATTCCAGATGCAGTTTTCAAACTATATTAAAATGAACTCCTACATCATGTAGGTATAATAACGCTTTAATGTTTTTGTAGACGGCTCCAACCCCTGAGGAGATGGGTCACTGTGACAGTGTTTACCTGACAGAGGTGGGGGACACCCAGGTGGTGGTCTTCAAACATGGTAAATTAATCTTTACTCTTGTTTCTGTCTTCAACCTGGTCTTTGCTCCATATGAGGTTTATGCTTAACATCTTGTTTGATCTTCATTGTTTTAAACAGAGAAGGAGGATGGTGCCATCTCAACAGTGGTGATCAGAGGCTCCACTGACAACCTGATGGATGACATTGAGAGGGCTGTAGATGATGGAGTCAACACCTTTAAGGTTCTGGTTAGGGTAAGTCACCACAAAAAGCCACTGTAGGAGTTTGCATCTTTGATACTAAAAATTTAATATAATCATGCCACTCAGAAAGTAACTCAGTTCTTTCTATTTATTTAATATATTTTAGATTTGTCAAGTCACTGTTATTCATAATATAGAGTTGTAAAACAGTTCATATGTTGAAAAGTTAAAATTCATTTATTTTTATTATTTTATTTAAGTTTATTTACTGTTTGACCTGCACCATAGCTACAGTTTCTGTGTCATTTGCTGTCTCTAGGACAAACAATTGGTACCTGGAGCAGGAGCCACTGAGATTGAGCTGGCCAAACAGATCACCTCGTATGGAGAGGTATGCAGATTTGAGTGTTTGCTGAAATGAACCAGGCTCATACTGATGCTTCTCCTCTTGTTTTTTTCCTTTTTGTTTTTCACTACATCACTTGTTGATCCATTGCAGGAGCCTGACCCCTTGTTGTTTTCTCTCTATAGTCTTGCCCAGGTCTGGAGCAGTATGCCATTAAAAAGTTTGCTGAAGCTTTTGAGGCATTGCCACGTGCACTGGCTGAGAACTCTGGTGTGAAGGGCAGTGAGCTCATCTCTAAACTGTACTCCGCACATCATGAGGGAAACAAAAACATGGGCTTTGACATTGAGGTGTGTACATGTTAGAGAGAATACCTGTTTCCCCACTGCACAATGTTTATTAGAAAATGCAGAGGAGTCTGGCATTTTCAGCTTCAGAAATCATGTTGACTGGTTCATAATGGATATCAAAACTCATAACAAAAATGCCTGTGTCTTTCTACCAGTGTTGCCGCATATATTCTAAAAATCTTATATACATTATATA
The DNA here is from genome assembly GCA_900302695.1 of Helostoma temminkii. Taxonomy (NCBI): domain Eukaryota; kingdom Metazoa; phylum Chordata; class Actinopteri; order Anabantiformes; family Helostomatidae; genus Helostoma; species Helostoma temminkii. The sequence goes on from OMLM01000510.1 coordinate 16,580, forward strand.
TGTTACAAAGGCTCTTTCTGACTATTGTTGATACCAGTTAGCTGAAAAGCAGACAAACTAGACATTTTCAGGATACCTCTCAGTTTTACCAAAAAATATATTTATTTTTATCTTTAAATGTGTTGTATATTACATCACAGGACTGCATGATGTTGTTTGTATCCAGTCACTGATGGCATAGATGTGGTGTTGTCTTTAGGGAGAAGGCCCTGCGGTGAAGGACATGCTTGAAGCTGGTATTCTGGACCCTTACCTGGTCAAATACTGGGGCATCAGACTGGCCACCAATGCTGCCATCACAGTACTGAGAGTTGATCAGGTGTGTAGGAACACTCATGACACAAAAGCCTTTAACAGCTGCATTATGTTTATTATTTTATGCACAACTTTAGAAAGCTGTTGAAGACTGAACATATGTTTTTGGGGTTTTTTTTGTTGTTTGTTTTTTTGGAAGGTCTTTTAATTAATTGTTTAACTGTATTTAAAATGAATATTTGCCTCACATGTTACAAGGATGTGACATTAACATTTTAACTAGGTGTCAAACAGAGACAGAAACATGTCTTCTATGGTGTGGAGTGGATACATGTATGTGCCGGCTGGATGGAGTCATCCTATTAGATCCAAGTCTTTATTTAGACAGCTTAAAAGTCAGATTTAATATTTAAAGGTCAATATTTATGAAACTCGTGAATGAATCTGGTGGCGGCCTATGTGAACAAATAGGCTCTAGGTAGTTAATGTAAGTGTGTGTGTATACAATCCAGATCATCATGGCTAAGGCTGCAGGGGGACCCAAAACCCCCAAGCAGAGAGGCCACTGGGACAAGGACAACTGGGACGAAGAGCCTGATCATTTTGAAACTCACCATTAGAGGGCGTACACACACCCTCTGTCAGTAGGTCCTGGAATGTGCGTGTGTGCTTTTAGCTCACACCAGTGTGCTCACTGGACACCGGAGTCGTGAAGTGTTTGTTTTGCCTGTCACTACTAACACTGGGTGTGAGACAGTCTATGCAGAAACATTTTGTATAGGTGATGTATTTCAGCCACTTCACAGGTGTGTTAGTAATTCCTGGTGTGTCACTGATACTGTACTAAATCACTTTTAATTCTAAACTTGCACACAAAAATAAAAACGGTGTGATAGCCTGCTGCATGCACTCATTAACTACCGTCTTTACCGTGGACGTCCACAGGCGAGTGTTGAAATTTTTAAAAGTTGCATGTGACATTTTAATGTGAAGGGAGCATGTAAATGAGATGAGAAGGCTCTAGAAGCTGAAGTGGCTTTCCTTTTTGAATGTAACTTACCTTTTAAGATGTACCAGTCAGAACAGGTTCTGAGTTTTCCTCAGTTACAGTGAGGTCTGAGATTATTAAAGCCACCTTCCCCCAGTATCTCCAGGGATTTAAGTGACCTCCTTTACTTTGAAAGTGTAGTAATTTTAATTATTTAAGTTTATGCAAAGTTTATTTGTGTATATCAGACCAGATGTCATCCTCACTAACACATTTATTAAGCCGCTTAATAGGTTTTTCCTCACTTCTCACTATCAACATTGACAGGTCCGTCACCCCACGGCTGCTGCATGGATCTCAATCCTCTCTTTCCATCTTGAAGCTATACTAACTGCCCTTCTCTTTGCAGATCATCATGGCCAAACCAGCAGGAGGACCCAAACCTCCTCAGGGAAAGAAGGACTTTGATGAAGATGACTGAACCTGATGGTGTCCAGCTGATGCTTCCTGAACCCTCAACGCACCCACGTGGATTCACAACCCGTTTTCTACTTGTTTATTTAAAGCTCTGCAGTTTGGTTTATTTTGTAGACGTGACCATACATTGGTTAACCGAGGAATGTGTACGGATGGCACTGTTTGCGTTTTATGTTTGGTCCCAAATAAAAGGCACTTGGGCTGTCATGTCTTGGTATGGGTTTTGTTTCTTCTGTCATTCAGAAATGTGCACGACTTGTTAAGCTTTGTGTTGTCAGTTTGAATCGTTCAGACCATCAGCTGGTACAATGCTGGCTCCTTTATGATCCATGAACGTTTGATGTTGGGTTATGCTGTGAGTTTCCTGTTAAAGCTCATGTTGAGGCTGCAGAAATTATGCATGCATGGATTTATTTTTAGAGCAAACGTGCAGAAGATTAAAGGGAGAGGTCCACTGAAGATGCATCACTATAAGCCTGCATCACTGTCCAAGTATTAGTTTTTGTTATGAGGCATTTATTTATTTGCTGTAAACAAAAAATCACGCTATGAGATCCGGCATGTAAATGGTATAATAAATAAATTATAATAGAAATTGACCCATATTTGTAGAATCGAGGTCTCCACCACTGATTGCAGGCAGCAGCAGGGGGAGCTGAACACCAGGCTGCAGTCTGATTGGATGGCAAAGATGTGGGCGGATTTACGCTGACGTTACCCACACTCCGGATTAACTTGTTTTTATGTCGCCATATCTATCACATTTTGCAACGGGTAGTGCGATCAGATGCAAACTGTTTATTCCAAAGTTAACTCCTTCAAGATTGCTGGCCTGCGTGCTGTGGATAGGCTGCCGTGAAGGCAGTGCGATGTGAGTGCCTGGATGAGGCGCAGACGTCGCAGTGCTGATGTCCTGTCACACTGATGGGGGCCGACGGCAGCAAAAACGGGAAGGTGAGTTGACTGACAGTCCTGGTTGCTAAGGTGTGACGCATGTAGGGGGTCCCCGTTTCCATGGCGATCATTTCGTGCCCAATATCAGCAGGCAGTAAATACGGTGCTAATCCAGGCCCGCGCCTGCAAGCAGTGTATTTAACTTAAGTATGAAAATTGTTAGTTAATTACAAATAAGCAATATTACACTCAAAGTTATCCCTTAAATAAAAATGTAAATGTTTCAAAGTACTAATAATATACACTTTTAATTTGAAGGAAAAATGCTTCCTGTATTGATTTGGATATAAGCCTGACTAAATAATATCTAAAAAGCAGGATATTGGCAGTTGAACACCTTACAACAATGTACAAATTAAAATCCTAACACTGCCCATTCTGGTCATTTATCATTCAGGTCTCACATTGATGGTAGTTTTTCAGCCCAGTGACCATAGATGTTTGCCTTCATTTCGCTCAGATGACAATAACATCCTGCATGGTTGATTACACACATCTTGTCCCACACAGCATGAGATCTGCTGTGCAGCGCAGGGCCCGGGGCAACAGGGGTTGTGTGACTGAGTCTCTGCAGATTTTTTACGTAGAACATTTTCTCTTGTGAAATGAGAGAAGGAAGCAGGTCTGCCCCCCACTGAGCTCCTCTGATGTGAGGTTTCCACATGTCACATCATGATGATGTACAATTATATAAAAGTTGTACAATGGTTTTACAAGTTATCTCCCCACAATTGTGTTCTGCAGTTCTGAAAAGTGAAAGAATGAACTAAAGTAGATTTGCACAATGCAGGTTGATGGAATATGCAGAGCATATACAGTAAGTGTAACCTTTATGAAACTGTACCTGCAGCTCCATTTATTGCTTAGTTGGAGCCGTAGATTTGGAAACACACAGTAATCTAATCACTGTGTTTGCACTAAGCAGCTTCCCAATGTGTAAATATTAAGCAATAAACTCTCTTGTTAAATAGTGAAAATAAAGACGTTTTTAAATCCTGTGTTTGTGTTGCACATGTTAAACCAGCACTGTTGGCACACGTTTCTGTGCTATGAGCTCTCGAACGGTTTCTTTTAGCAATGCATGCGTGCCTTGATAAGTGCTGATAGTTGTCCTTACGTAAAACAGCACACATAGTGTGTCAAGTGAGCTATCAGTAAACGTTTAGAAACGCCAGTGAGGGAAAAGTCTTTATGATCCTGGTTAGAAATGATGGAAATGTCTTCAGAGAACTGACATGGTCGATAATTATAGTATTAACTGCATGTAGTTGTAAGTTATATCATGCTACACCTGCACCATCTAATCTTTGCTAACTGCTTCTTGGTGCATCCTTGTCTACCGTCTGCCCTACAGAGGCCCAATGACGGGCAGGAGGATGAGCACTTTTCATCTGGATGGCGTGGCTTCCTCTCCAGCATGGGTATGTCTATCCCAGCTGGCCTCTGTCGCCTGGCCCCACCCGCACTGCGTCTGGGCCAGCGTCGAATGCTCCAAGGCAAAACGCCCGACATCCCAGAGCACGTGCTGAGGTTGGCAGGAGTCGGGCCAGACAAGCTGAGAGCAGAGTGGAGCCTGCCGGGGTTCATAACCATGTTCCTGCCTGAATTCCCCCATAGATCTGTGCCTGGGCACGAATACTTTCAGGTAGACATCAGTTCCAGTATAGACGTGCAAGGTTTGGTGTGATTGGATAATGCATTACTTTGTACTAGTACTAGTAACTAGTTCATTAAATTATACTGTAAATGTACAACCCCCCAGGCCAAAGGACTTGTTGCTGCAATCAGGTTCAGAGTTTTTTTTCCTAAAATGAAATCAGTTTAAACATTTGAGGTGTTTTCTATTGTTCTATTGTGAATAAAATATGGATTTATGAGATCTGCTTATCGTTGCAGACATTCTGTGTCTCAGCTTTTTTGGAATTGGTTTTATACAGGTTTGAGTGATTTCTGCTGCTTCATATTTTGACTTCAGAAAATGTCAGTGTCAAATATGGCACTTCTATTTCAGTACCTCTGTTTGGTAACTGTAGTTACTAGCTATTTTTCAAACTCAGATTAATAATGCAAAATATAGCATAATTGGAAGATTTAATTGATTCCTGATGTGAAATTCTAGCAGAACATAAAATAATCAAAATTACAATTATTAGATAGATACAAAATATTTTATACAGTTGTTAAAATAAGCTCTATTATTACCAGCCGCAGTATTTCTATAACGTTGTATTGCTACTTTCACTCAAGTAGTAAGTATTTTTTCCCACTGCTATTTTCACCTTTTCACCTAGTGAGTCTCTGATGTTTTTACCTTGATTGCTGTCTCTCTCTCTCTCTCTCTCTCTCTCTGTGTATCTGTCTCTCTCTCTGTATCTGTATCTGTCTCTTTGCCAACCTCCAGGTGTTGGGTTACATCGCCAAAGGTTCGTTTGGACCCATTCTTAAAGTAAAAGACAAGGCCAAACAGAAAACATATGCTGTCAAAGTAAGTCACATTTCACATTTTAACATGTTTATCTGAGTGACTAAAGCCATAATTGAAGGCAGTTATATTTCATGAAAGTGTTAAATGGAAATAGAGTAGCACGC
>OMLM01000510.1:21862-33590 GCA_900302695.1 Helostoma temminkii
TAGCACGCAAAGATAGGTATTTATATGTTATTATATTAGGTGTTTATATGTATTTAGTGGCAACACAAAATATTTAAAATGTTGAAATAGTTGTCAACTTTATGTAATTTTGGACCATAAAAACATGTGTAAATACAAATATTGTATGTATATGTTAATTAGGTAATACTTATTTTATGTTTACAGTCTGGTGTAAGTCCTGTGCAGTTATACTTCATCTGAGTATTGTGACCAACAGGTAATACCTAAATCTGAGATTCTAAGACTTGGGGTCTTGGAGCAGTCAAAAGAAGAGGTTATAGTTCAGGTAGGTACTAAGATTGGTGAAAATTATTTGTAGGTTTAATAAATACAATGGCCTAGATTTGAAAATAGTAAATACAGCTCAGCTGATTTTCTTACTCCAAACAGTGTTAAACTGTTTGAACATATAATATTTAACTCAAAATATTAAAGATAAAAAATTTACATAAATTACAATTTGAATTAAAAGCCTCCCTACCCTTTTGTTTACTTTTAAATACTGTATATTATATAAATTTGGCTTTTTGGAGAAACTTTTAAAAGTCTTTTTTTCCTATCCAAGGAAATATCTCCAGTAAGTATCACAAGTAATATTCATTAATTGCAATTATTTAGAAATTTAAAATTACAATAGTGGGAATAGATGATTGCAGATGTATTTCTCCCCCTTAAATGACAGAAATCAGCACTGGTGCAGCCAAGTGGTTTAAGAAGTTGCACATTTAGTTATATGTGTGTAATATATAGTACAAATACACCTGTGTCTGGAAGATCTGATTACTGGTGGAACTGTTATCCTGGTTAAAACTGCAACACGACATGTATTTAATCCAAGAGGTAATTTTTGACTGTGACAAAGAAAGATTTAACTAGACCTTCTAACTAGACATGTCAGGAAACTAGCTGAAAACTAAAATCTGGACCTGTCTTTGATCAATGGCCAGAATTGAGATCTTTTCAGGTTTCACCTTTGACCTTTGCCCACAGCGTCAGGTTCGCCACCCTTTTGTCCATGACCTCCAGGACTGCTGGCAGACACAGCGCCACCTCTACATTAGTGAGTCAGCCAGAGACCAATAATCCAATCTAACCCAGATCCACAACCCAAAACCCTTCACCTCACCTATTCTCACCTCAGCACCAGTAGTTCTACCCACAGTCCTTGACCTGACAACGTGAACATTAACAAAATCAAAGAGCCTACCACGAACGCTGTTAATTCTGGGGTTTCATTTTGTGCAGCACCCAGCGACTCAAACTTTAATCTGTACAACCGCACAACCCTTTTCCACCACTGCCTTTGCATCCTGTTGTTGTTTTGCCCCTTTTCCTCTCCTCCAGAGCATTACCCTTTTTCCAAATCAGCCACTGACTCAGAAAGTGTGACCCAGTTTGTTTGCTTCCCCACCCCCTGTGAAAAGAGAGTGTGTTTGCTCGGGGACCAGATGTTGAACACTGCTGCAGCTCAACGAGAATACATGTGTCATAGTCCAAAGCGAGGACTGCTTAAACAGTGAATCACCACTGAATCACATTTTATAGCCATAAATATATACGTTGTCAACATTTTCATTTCTCTGTGTCGCTTGCTATTTGTAGCAGCCATCAAAAAGTCACAATTCAGGGGGAGTGACACACTATATATATGTTTATATCAATACTCTGTAGCAGACCAGCTAAAAACAGATGTAAATCCAGCAAAGTAAATCACATTTGTTTGCAGAGGAAGCAGGCAATGTTTTACACTGTCCTCCTCTTTCCTAATTTCTTTCACCTGTGTGATCTCCACACCCCTCTGACCTTCACAACCCTTCTACCTTTCACATTGCACTGAAAAGACATGTTTTAATCCACTGTCTGCTCCTGCAGTGTGTGACTACTGCAGCACAGGAGACCTGTACACCTACTGGCAGATGATTGGTCAGTTCACAGAGGAAACAGTGCGAATATTTGCAGCAGAGTTGGGATGTGCCCTCGGTGAGTATGTATGATGCTTACATGCATTTCTCCTCAAAAATCCTAATTGGGCTAAAGTTGTCCACCTGAAAGCTTCCATAGTTATTTAAGGGTAAGTAATTATAAAAAGGAGATCTAACTAAAATGAGAAAGGCGTTCAAATGGCAACAAGGCCATAGCTTTTAGAGCTAGTGGGCCAGAGCTTTTTATTTGCCAGTTGGGAGACATAGGGGCAGATTTGAATTTCTCTGATTGAGTTTACAGGTTTATTCATCTTTTATTTACAGGCTTTCTGCATGACATTGGGATCATTCACAGAGATGTGAAGGTGAGATGGGATGGATAAATTAAAATGTTTGTTACAATTAACCATACAGTTTGTGTACATGTTTGTGTACAGTTTGTGTATCCAAGCCTAAAGTTTATTTTTTATTAGTTTTTCTTGAGGTTTTTTTCTGTATATCACAGGATTTCTCACTTTCCAGTAACTGTCCTACTTACAATTTCATATTTTTACTTCCAACTCAGTAGTTTTAGTGCACTGTCCTTTTTTATTTTATCTTACTAAAGGGTGGTTCATAAGTTAGACTTTTACATCCTAATTAACATGCTAATTATTGGTTATTAGTCACTGCATTGCTCAATATTGAATTAGAGACTCATTCAGAGTTTTTGTTATTGTGGAAGAATTTCATGTTTTTTTCAGTTTTAGTTATAAATGTTGTTTTCAGGATAAACATAAAAGTTAATTTAGTACATTGGTGAATATCATTAGGTGTTTAATTCCATCTTTATCCTGTTTTTGTAGATGGAGAATATCCTGCTGACAGATAACGGTGAGTATAACATTGTCCCCAACAGAGAGCAGCAGAGCTCTAGTGAACAGGAGAGACACAGAATCTTCCAGAGAGCGTCCTTACTGTGCACAGCTGCTGTCAATACAAATAGTATATCTGTGAGCATTAAGAGTGAACTAAGTATCTAATTAAGGATCAGATTATGGTGGGAAATAGTGGAATTTAATTCTGCACCATTTGTAACTACATCAGTAAGACAAATCTGAATTTGAGACTTTGCCCATAATGATGTAAAAAATGGTCTCTTCTAGGACACCTCCGCTTAGCTGACTTTGGTTTGTCCCGTCGCTTGGAGAGAGGAGGAAGAGCCTTTACCATCTGTGGAACAATCCAATACATGGGTGAGAATGTATCACATCAATCATCCATCCCTGTAGCAACTCCTGCCCTATGGTGGTGTGGTAACAGAATAATATTTTGTACATTAGTTAATTTTTATAATAGGTAGATAATATAATAAATAAACAAACGTGTATAGTAGATCCCATGCAGTGAGCATGCTCTGTGTGCTCTGCAGCCCCTGAGGTGCTGAGTGGCGGACCCTACAACCATGCAGCTGACTGGTGGTCACTGGGAATTCTGCTTTTCTCACTGGTTAATGGGAAGGTGAGCTCTTGTTGCCAGCAGGCTCAGTAAATCTTCCTTGAATTTTGTTCTTAAAACAAATTTGGGCAAAATGTATTTTAGCTTTTCAGGTACAATTTACAGGTTTTTTGTCACAATGTATTAGTATGTTCTGAGAAGTTCAGTTAACCTGTATAAATTCAAATGGAAACATACTGATCTTCATGTACCAACTCTCCTCAGTTCCCTGTGCCTCCAGAACCAGACCACTGCAGTATGCTGAGGAAAGTGAGGAATTTTCCCTATGAAATGCCCCTCAGCTTCAGCTCTTCGTTTGCTTTGCTAATAACAGAGGTAATTACACAAAGTGTAATCATATTGCTGCAAAAATCAAAATCTACTGTTTCACTACATGTACCAGGATCTAGATTTGTCTAGTGTGATATCATGGCCTTTACATGTTTCTCTGAACAGCTTTTGTGTAAGACTCCCATCCGTCGCCTCCGTTACCTCGACCGATTCAAACGCCAAACCTTCTTTCATGGGATAACTTTTGACCTCACCCTACTGCAGCGCCAGCCTGTGGAGGTAAGTGTCTGGATGTAGTCCGTTTGGTTCTTTCTTCACAAAGATTGTTAAATGTTAAATATGTCACCCTAATTACTAATTTTCCCTCATGGTCACTGTTCAGGTAATTCTGGAGCTGAGGGAGAGACCAGACAGAGCTGCCAAAGCTCGACGAGGAATCACTTTGTCTCTGCAGCCTCTCAAGGGTTTCGACTACGACTCGCTTCTCAGCCCTCCTGCAACACCAGATACACAGCTGGATATGGACGCACATACTCGCACAGCTACACCTTTGCCAGGTCCTGCACTTCGACTGCTTCCTGTTCAGGAAAAAGGTCCTCGCAGAGAAGTGTTTGTGTAGAACTTAGAGTTTACAGTATGGTTACCACCACATTACCGGTTAAGGCCTACTCAGTCACCCTTACACACACTCGGTAAAAGCCAAAATTGCTGATTATCATAATTGGACTTATAGTTTAAAAGCGAATGATTTGTCTCAGTAAAAAAACACTAGTCTCCACTTTTACTTGTGAGTTTTATGCATTTTTTGTGATGTTCTGAAAACTTCTCCTTTGTTTTGTACTTGTTTGCCTTTCTCCAGTGACCACATCTTTATGCCTGCTGTATTTGCTCAACACTTTTGCAAGAGAGATTGCACTATTGTGCATCTACTTTCAGATTTCTAGCGAATGGCCACGGTTAACCTTAATGTAACACTACCACTATCAAATTCATCCTGCATGGAAAAGTCATGCTGGTTGAAGGCAATGCACTACATTTCATTTTTATGCTTCAAGTTGGGTTTAAATAGAACCAACCAAAACCCTTAAAGAAAATGACAAGATTTCACAAGAAAAGACTTCTGCTTTTGTTTTCATGATTATGAAACCGTTTCGGAAGATGTTCATTTTCTAAATGGTCACTCATGATACTGATAAACCAATTCTGTACCTTCATACATGATGAAATATGACTTTTCTTAAACAGGCAGCAGAAATCTCTTTCCTCCTGTTCAATATAAAAATTTTGCATCACAACATCAAATCAAGACGTGTACGCCTTCAACGTCTACTTCATCACTTATAACCTATAACTCAGGGGAGTAGCCACTGGTTTTCTCAACTCAGCCTTGGTTTTGACTCGGAAACACTTGTAGATCTGACTGTAGATCTGAGGTTGAATGAACAACAGTATTGTTTACCTCCACTTAACATTTTGATACAGGGCTTTTTCTATTGTCCAAGGCTGCCATAACCCAAGCCAACCACACCTTCATGCACTTAAACCGATCATCAGATTATATAATTTTGCTAAGTATGCCCTGATGTGTACCCAGAATGCCTCATGTCTGTGGTCCTTAGCTTGCTTTTTAGTCACAAAAACGTGTATTTATAAAATCCTCTTTATAAAGTTTATATGAATATTTTGGATGCTATTTGATGTTACATGTCATGCTATGATGTATTTTTGTAATAATCATGCAGCACAGATGGAATATTAAACTCTTACCATAAATAAATCAGCTGATTCTGTCTCCATTTGATTGTGTGAAGACAGAGAGATAGAGGGAAAGAATACTAATACTAAATACTGATTTCAATATTCTTGCAGAGAAACAGAATGTTTCAATGAAGTCCATCTCCACTGTAAAATATGTTTAGCTTAAATTTTACTTCCCCGACATCTTAACTTTGTCAAGTTAAACCCAAGTTAAAATGATCACTATTGAGGAGATGTGGGTGTGATTTTAGGAATTCTGTACGCTGAATTGAGTTTTATGCAGAAAAACTGTATCAGACAGCTAATTAGTGCTGTAGCTTTAAATGTCTTAACGCATGGCTTGAGTGGAAGCTTGAGAATTAATATTTAATAAAGTATCCAGTAGTGGATGTGTTTAGGGTACAATATAGAGATCCTTGTTTTGACTATTTATCTGTACTGATATTTCTATCGCCCCTATAGCTCAGTACACCACTGCACTTGATTTGAAATGAAGTGGGGGCATAAATTTAAGGGTTTTTTAATAAATCAGCTTCTGTCAGTAACACCAGCAGATACTAGGTTTCTTCCCTGGTGTTGCTCTGCCAGGCTTTTACTAACATGCTCAACTGGATTCAGGTCAGGTAATTTATTTGGTCAGTATAAATGTTACAGTTTTTCATGTGAAAGAACCCACTGGTGCGCTCAGGTACCAGAAGGCTCGAAAGATAACATATATAGATCTATCGCATATAACTTATTGTTATGTACTTCCCTGGTTTTTGGTAAAGTTAACGTACTTTAACAACTGTAACTTCAACCAAGCTCTTTGTGTAGCTGGATTAGACCTGCACAATCTTCAGGAGGAACTTTGGACCATTCTTCCTCGCAGAACCTCCTCAGTTCAGCCATTTTCTTAGGCAGTCTGGTGTGAACAGCTCTCTTGCAGTTGAGGTCTCTGACCAGGGCACTGCAAGATGTAGATTTTGTGTCTCTGATGCCATTCTGTAGATTTTCTTCAGTGTTTCTAGATCTACTACATCACCAACCTCTTCTGAGCTCCAGCTCACAGACTGCTACCCTGACATTTCTACCCACAGCGTAGGATTATAATGACTTTGGTTAAGATCAGATCACATTTCACGACCAATTTGTGCAGAATACCAGGAATCTAATATCTTTACACATGGTTCACTGAACCCAAACAACAACATTTTCCACAGAAATGCAGATGTGTGATGGACACTTCTGGCACTGTAAAGAAAACTTGTGATTTGGCCAAAACTACATCACAACAAACTTGCAGACTCATGCAGCAGTCTGTCATTGAGCCATAATGTTCTGTTCCGGCGCATGCGTGTGGACGGTTCCGTGTCGTCACCACATGACGCAGTGACGTAAGCTCCGCCCCGGCTGGAGGCTTTGTAAAGGGTCACGTTTCTCTGCAGCAGAGAAACAGGAGACTGATCCGCATCCTCCGCACACTGCTCACCTGCTCTGTCCACTCTGATACCTTCCAGTAGGTAAGAAACAACCCTAATCTGACCAGAATATCTCATCACAGCTTCAGACTGTCGTTATGTGTTGTTAATCTGGGAGAGATGATAAAAAAATAACAGATGATGCTGAGGATGTGATGCAGCTCTTGAATACCTACAGCTAATGCGATCTTCTTAGCGACTTAACCACTAATTAATTACTGCTGTTAGTGTCTGTGGCAGTTGTACAGTGCTGTTGTTTGACGGAAAACCAAACTTAAACCACTTTTTATTTTTAATGAAAGTGGCGCATTCCAGCCTGTCATGGAAATACGCAACAGGAAGAGCGCATCAGTGATGACCTTCAGGAGAGAGGAAGGCAACGGGGAAGGGCCCTTTGCGTCGGCTTTCAGCTCATGCACACGCTGCCATTTATGGGTTTTAATTTTAAAATATAATTGAGGGTATTTGTCAGCGTGGCCGCAGCGGCAGGTGATCGTTTAGGGTGGTGTTGGCGTGCGGTGGCGTCCTGTCAGTGAGGATCCGTGTCACTGCACGTACGCGTCCTCTGGTGTGGTGGGAGGAGGGGCGGACTGAGGAGACCCACAGGGATACATCTGTTCTTCTGAATATACACGTTTCATCTTATCAGCAGGGGATAAGAAATACAGGCCCGCGGTTTATTTGGTGAGTTAATCCGTTAGCGGACAAAAATGTTGGCATTTTTGTTTAATAAAACGACTAAAAGGTTTAAATTAATACCACAGTAAATTCATAGGTTAATCTGTCCATGGACTAATCAATAAGACAATTAACTGTTTCACATTCAGAGAAGGACTGTGCACATAAACGCACATATGGAGCCTGTAGGGCCATTTTACATTTGTTACATCATTGGTTAGTGGTTTCACATCAGGAGATGGTGTAATCATTTTATGCCATAACTCAAAATACAGTCAGCCTGTCAAATCGAATATAAAAATAGATTTCAGTTTTGCAGAAAGAGAAACATTTTCACCTGTATTAAGCGTCTCTGAACACGGTGCTCCTGGCACTGTGGCTGGATCAAGGCCTGAACGTGGTAACAGACCAAACACAGGATCGTCCATTCTGGTAATAAATTGTAGCACAGCCTGCAGCACTGCAGCAGCCATTTCACATCCTTAGAATACAGCTTGTAATGTATAGAAAATAACAAGGTGGATAAACCTTAGGTGCTGATAATGACACAGACATGACTGTAAAAATAAAATCCTATTTTTCTTAAAATAAAAATGCCAAACATCCGCATGCAGCCTCAAAAATACTAAACATTAGAGTATATAAACACCAAATGTCAAAGACCAGCTGCCAAATGATAGATGTAGGTATTCATACTGGAACCATTGATTGACAGAAGACGGTGTGACCCCTGCTTTAATTATGCTCTCCTGTTTGAAGTAGAGGGAAGCACCAGATATAAGTGCTCAGTCATCTTAACTAATTGTTGTATCAGTGTTTATTCAGAAAGGTTTAAACATTAAAATGAAATACTTCATTTTTTCTATTCAGTTCATGTCTGCACTGGTGGATGTGTGATGACTATGATGTTTATTATTTAACATATATTGATCACACTTTTGGTGCTTCTGCATGACAACACCATTGGGAGTTGGCCATTGATGTCGCACTGCAGACATAGTGTTTGTCCTTTTGAGGCCAGTGACTGTGCAACAGGCTCAAATGAAAAGCACAGAAACATGATGGAGAGACAGTTGAGATAATTACTTATAATCACTGCTGTCTGTTACATATCTGAATAAGTTAAATGACAGCCTGTTGTATCTTCCTTATTTACATGGACAAAAATATCTAATATCAAAATATCTGCACCGAAAAACATCAGTACTGTAGTTTGAACCTGTGAGCAAACTAAAACCTTAAAATTTAAATTATATTATTTTGGTATCAAACAAGCTTAACCTGAATTATACATATAAGTAGTAATTTGACTTTAGGGTTTTTTGCAGAAGCTTGTTATCTCAGTTTGAACATACATTTTAATAGTAGTGGATGAACTGAACGTTGCTTCCTCAGATTGTAGCATGAACAATGTTTCTTTTGCCTGGACTAGATCAGCTTCTTCAGGATTGAAATCTAACTCTGAATCAGTAATGAATGGTTCGGTGCTGGGTGCATTCTGTCAATAAATCAATAAAATCTATATTTGTTTCAGCACAATAATGGTCCTCCATTTTGTTATCAAGATGGTGCTGTTGCAATGTTTCCACCAGGCCTTTAATGGCTAGTGTCTAATTGTGATGATAGTTGTCTTACTATTTAAATTAACCAGTTTGCTGCTTTTTAATAGAAAAGATTACTCCTCAGTTGATTTGGTCTCTTGTTAAAAGTTAGTGTGGTAGATGCTCTTATTTGCAACAGGTGATTTTGTTCTTTAGGTAAAACAACAAGTAGTGTTAGTGCTCGCGACCCCACGTCTATCGTCTTTTTGGAAGTAGAAAGGTGCATTGCCTAAATGTATATTTTAAATGGTGTAGGACACCACACTTGCTCTACTCTAGGCTGATCAGATGTCAGAGACAGTCACGTGCAGAGTGGAGGGCATTGTCCTCTTCATGTTACGGTATATAAAAGAAATGTTATCCGGAATATTTCCTCACATCTTTTGTTGTTCAGCTCCGCATTTCAACTGAAAAAAGGGCGTTTTTATTTTTAGTATTTAGCAACTTTTCACTGAGGTTGACTCAGTGTTGCATAAAATGTAGATTTCACAATGACTTTCAAAATGTGTTGCAGTGTTTTCTTAGCAGGACCAATGTATTGTGTGCTTCACAAAAGATAGTCGGTATTTGCTGAGCATGAGTTTTGTCAGACGAGTGGAGCTGAAGCGGGGCCGTGCACGCACATCATGTCTGTGCCCTCCGGTTGACTTTTATCACGTGTAAATACTTCCTTTTATTCACTGGAGAGGTCTGTAGGGAGTTAATACTCTTGATCCAACTTCTCCCCTCAGGGAGTCCACACTGAAGGCTATTGGCAGTGAGCCATGCTTGATGTTGGTTTCATCCAGAGGCTTGTATGTGCGCTCTGTTTTCTCATGGCTTTAAGATGAGGATTAAAACAGGATAAAGGGAATGCCAGGCAGTGTCCTACCATCAGCCTCAGTTGGGAATTAATGTTTATTGCCTAAATATGTGTAGGCATCAGAATAGGTCTATATGTTTCCCGTTGTCTCTGAAGCCTTTTTTGCATAATGTAGAAGATGAAAGTCAATGTGGTTTGTGGCCTCATACCAAGATTTCTAGTAGATGGTAGATAAGAATTAATCTGGATTACACCAGTGCTCTGCGTTCACTGTGGTTGACCGAAATGGTACGGTTCTGTTGTGTCCAATCTTTTTGTCCTTTTAGGGAAATCAATCTCAGTGCAGTATACACCTCCATTTAAACAGCTTCCACCCAATAAACAAAACATTAACAGTCTTGTTAGCTGGAAACGGCTAGGGAAATGGTGCAGTCAACCAGAAAAGGAAGTCACAGCTTGTTCCCTGGCACAGTCTTTTACTGGGAGTGATGCATTTTAGCTGTGTGAAAATGGGACTTGGATGGAACAAATATCTAATGTGTATTCATCTGGCCAGCATCCCTCAGTCAGGTCTGAACATAATTAGATGTGGTGCTAAAACAAGGAGTTAAGTCTTAGAGAAATAATGAAATTAAAGGCATGTATACGTGCTATCCACAAAGAGGGATCAAATTATGTTAGCGTTAAACAGGACAAGGCAGCGTTGCTAAGTGAAGAGAGAAGCGAGCTTGCATCTTGTAGCTATAATGAGGACTGTCGGCAGAGTATATAGGAGCGAGTGTTGTTACATAATCGCCCTCTCTCTCTTATGTATGGTGGGGAGGGGAGGGGTTATGCAACTGCTTATTTACGGCACCACGAAGAAGGAATAGAGAACAAAATAATCCGGGTTAAAGTGGGTGCATACATGTCTCATTATGACAGTGCTGCTGCCACCAGACCGTTTGTATAAGGCTAAAACCAGACAAAATATTAAGGAGTAAAATTTTCTTTTTTTTGGTTTGATGGTTTGAATGTCAATGAGGAAACTCCTGTTCACAGCCTTTGATTTCTTCACACACTTTCTGAGTCTCTGGATTGTGTGACTTTAGGTGTCATCTCCATTACGTTTTGTAATTTTCACCCATCCTCCTCTTCTTACTGAGAAGAGCTTACTGATGTAGTGCGGCAGCCACGGTATTGATAGTAGAGGGATATAAAATCAGGCCAGTGTTGTTCGACGTGTCATGAAACAATGTGACCTCTCTATGTCTCTGCTTGTTTCAGCCACCATGACTCACCAGTATCCAGCACTCACTGCTGAGCAGAAGAAGGAGCTGCAGGACATCGCTCTGAGGATAGTAGCTCCAGGAAAAGGCATCCTTGCAGCTGATGAGTCTACCGGTATGCATGTTTGTTTGTGTTGTGTCAAAAATACAGCTTACATGTAGCTATGCAAGTATTCTAGATACAGAGAAGACACAGCGTAGTAGCCTCATGTATTTCTGCTTATCAGACGAGTTGCACATTATTAGAGGAATCATCATCTACAGAAGTTATGTTCACGTGTCTGAATACCAACCCTGCTCTCCTTGAAATAGTCAACCTACCAACATTATAGCACTCAGGGTCAGCGTTTCAAGGTCCCAGTCATGTGTCAAAGTGTTCCAGAGACAAGACTCTGAATCCTGCCTGTCTAAAATAATATCCAGATTTTGCCATTTCACTTTGAGCACTGGT
>OMLM01000513.1:0-18945 GCA_900302695.1 Helostoma temminkii
CCCGGGGAGCGGCGGCGGCAGCGGAGACGGGAAGGTAAGTTAGCTACATAAAGTTAGGTTTTTTTTGCCAGTTAGCAACAGCCGGAAGTTTTAATGGCGTTATGGAGATATAAGCTTTACAGCCTTTTTGCCGATATAAACTTTCATATGAAGCCCAACGGTTTGAACGAAAACGGAGAGAAAAAAAACTTTCAGATGTGGAAAGTTTTTTGTCTAACGTTACACCAAGCAGCTAGCTAAGTAAGCTAACTTGCTTCAAGTGTCTGGAGGCTGTTCTCGTTTCGGTCGAGTTAGCAAACCACTGTCTAAAGTTTAAAAAACGTCTCCTCTAAGCCCCTCTTATATTAGCTAACACATGTAAGTCAATATTACGACTTTTTTACTGTAGCATAACCCTGGCTGACATGTAGCGTTACATGTTTTGTAGCCCATATTAGGATGCTTTTTCCATTGAGCGCTCCGCTGAAACGTAGCAAGACAAAGTCCTGGATGGAAACGTTAAATCGTAAAATTGTAGATTCGCTTAGTCACATACACGGAGCTCACATGCCTCAAAATAAAGTCCTTATGCTTTTAGTACAGGAACGAAACAGTTTTGTGTAACTTTCTAATAAGGACGTAGCTGGCTAGCCAATTTGGTGCAGCTGTGTGTCCACTCAGTGGTTTTATTTATTTTTTTTATAACGTTACATACACGTCTTGCAATAAGGCCAACTTGTATCCAGTATTTTCATTGTAAGGTAAGACATCTAGAACTTTTGAGGTGTAAACACTAACTGCGGCTTCGGTGTTGCACAACTGCAGCCAAGTGAGGCAGAAGTAGACACAATTTTAAAGAGTGTGTTTGGCTGTTTAATGACAGAGGTGATAAGGAAGTCACTTCACCGGTTTGTTAACTGCGTTTTTGACAGTGTCCCCTATAGATCATATGCTGATTTGTGATAGTAGTTTAAAGCTGATAAGACTGCTGGTGTGTTTGTATTTAAGTAAAGATGATAGATGTTTGTAGATGACAGTTGATAACCCAACCTGATATGATACTGTCTTTTCCCTGCTGTTCCTTATTTACTCCTCTGAAGCAACTAAAGGTGCCAGGATCAGCTGGGAGGCACAGGTTGCAACATTTGTTGTTGCAGATATGGAAGTTGTTTCAAAGTTCTGATGGAAGACAATTGCGTAACTTTAAAACGCTGTTAATATGTTCACAGAAGATCTTTTCTTCTTCTTCTCATTTTTTCCTCTTTCTACGTTGGTCATATTCACATAGTTCAAATTGCATTTAATCAAGGTGATTGCAACCAAATGTGACACACATATTACTGTTTGACGTGTCAGTTCCTTTTAGATGCAAAGCGTGGTTAGAGAGCCTCTTTTAAGTCATGGTAGCATTTGGCTATTGGTGGTGGTCTAATTGGCCAGTGAAAACCCCTTCTGGGTCTATTGAGGTGTGTTTCTCCATGTTGTATCACTTAGTGTGGTCTAAATATTAGCCTAACACCAGCCACTAATCAAATGATGCAGAATGTTGGTTGAGGATGGAAAGACTGTCAGCTCCGCCATCTAGTTAGGCAGGTAATCAACATCCAATAATTAACGCTTTGTCCAATAAATGTTTTGTCACTCACAGCTCAGAAATAAAATTGCCTGTTAAAGTCTTGAATCTACTTAAACATTAGATTTAGTACACATATTCAAAGCACAATCTACCTGACTGTTTTTGTAATAATCCAGCCTTCTCGTTTTATGTTTTGTTCTCAGCAGACATTGACTGACTTCTCTGGCTGACAGCTTTGAAATGCTTGATTTTATTCACAGATTTAAAGAGCTCAGAATCACTTCTCTGTCTGCTTCTGAACGCCTCCAATCTAAAGCGTGTTGTCACAGCTAGACAATATGAGTGTATGTCATTCATTAGCAGCTTGTGCCTGTCTTGACTCGCAGTCAACATTGCACTTCCTGAGTAATAAGCTGCCATGGCCAACTGTTTATAGGTGCAGACCCCTAACTGAAACCATGTGTGCCTGTAGCTGGGCAAATATGTTACTAGGAGGCCTTGCTGATTTGCCACTCTCAGGATACTGTGCAACCAGTGCTCAGAGTATGTATGATAAGTGCTAAGTCAGGATTTTGGGGGAAATCATGTGCTTGGACAGAACTGAAGGCTACTAATTGCTTTGTTTGGAAGTCATTAGGCATATGCTAACATGCTAAATCAAACGGATTAAGTGAACACACAGATTACAGATCTAAAGTTGTGTGTATCACTGAAATGGCCCTAGTGCTGGTTATTAGAGGTGAAGAATTAGGCTCACTTGCTTCCTTACAATAAACAAACAGGATGAACACTTTTTTGCAATTGAGAACTTTTACAGCAAGCTTAGTTTGTGGCATGTTCTTGCGAGATTTGTGCCAAGAAACTTAAATCTTCTTTCCTGAAAAACCTGTTTCCTGATTTATCATTTGTAGTTTGCACAACAACTTATCACCGCAGAGCAAAGGGGTGGGGGAGTGTAGCTCTTTCCTTTTTCACGAGGGGAAAGACAATTACTGAATATGAGTGCGTTTGGATAGTGTTCAAATGCTTGTTATTTGGATTAACTGTGAAGAGTCAGTTTAACCCTTCTCTTCTGCGTGTCATAACAGACAGTCTTTAAGAGGCTACAAACTCTGAACTTGTGCAGATGTAACATGATAGATGTTCTTTCATGCAGGTCTCTACTTAGTGACCTGTCTATAAAGGTTATTATTCAGTGTGTGTTTAAAGTGTCAGGTTAGGACACATAATGCCAAAGGTGAATCAAGTATGTGGATAGGAAGGATCCCTCACATAATGCATTGCTGTGGACTCAGGAAGATGGCTTGGATTTTAACCCTCCCCCACTCCTGTGTGTGGCTGTCAGAAAGAGAGGCTCCTATTGGAGCCCCCTCCCCCTGTCAAGCTCTCCTGACTTCTCCGCTTTAAATGGAGTCCTCCATTACACATGCTGCTTGTGGTCCTTTCCAGTTCAAGGGTTGACACTGCACAGTCCACTGCACCTCTTGCTGTAACTTGCTTGTTGCTTGTTCATTTTTTAGTGTTTGCCACTTTTGCATGAGATTTACAAATGATTGACAATTATGAGTACTTGCACAAGATCATGTGAGCTTTGTGTTTCTGCAGCATTTCCTACATGATATAGTATAAAAGTTCACTATTAAGTCTGTTTTCAGTTCAACATTTAGTATTTAGCATGTTTGCTGAAATCTACCAGCTTCTGGACAAAGAGTTGAGGAGTGCAGTGAAATTTACCCATAAGCTGCTCTCATTAATGCGCTGGAATCCTGATCTTCTTAAAAGTTTACTCAGGTGAGCTGCATGTGAGAAGGTAAACATCTGAGTCGGTCGGTGTGCTGGCTGAATGTCCTTGTGAGGCCATGTGCGAAAACAGCAGGCAGTTGTCCATAGAATTCAAAGTGAGCTGTTGTATCTTGCTTCTCTCCTTCAGGAAACTGCAATTTCTAATAGCGTGACATGTTTTGTGTCACATCGTGCCTCCTGCACGCTCTACCCTGGGATACTACCCTGGGTCACTCAAACCAAACTGACTATTTTCCTCAAGTGAGAACGCATCTCACCTGGACTTTCTCCTGCCATGCGCTGCATGTTTAAACTAACAAATCCATACAAAATCTCGATCTGATACTCTAGACATAGTCTGGAGTGCACATGTGAAAATGGCTATACAGTAAATTTGTGGACTGTGAACTCGAAACATGGGCTGAAGGCTGATATCTCCAAATGCTTCAGAATTCTGGTGAAAATTGTCAGATCTGACACTATTTGCAACCTATTTTGACTCGTGAGGCTTTAATCAGAATCAGATTGATTGGCCTTTTAATCATGTGTGCTTAAAAGGCATTTGTTTTCAGCAGATGGTGTCTCCCTAGTAACATAAAAATACAAAATACAAACAAGGTACCATAACAGTTCCCATAGCAAAATTGGTATGTTAATATTACTTTTTAATATTGTGCTTAAATTAATACAGGTGCCGTAGTGATAGTTGCTCAGTACCTTACAGCACAACGGGCAGCAAGTTAAAAAAAATATTATAAAGTAAGTCAAGCATCAATTGTTGATTGGTCTGTGCTGTATGTTGAGATTCTATACCCATCCATAAATCAGACATTTGCTTTGCAGACATGATCACAATCCAAGTTTTATGTGTTAAACTAACTGCATAGGTTGTGTTGACAAGGCGACAAAGATGCAGGAAGATTAGATAAGGTCTCATAAAACTGTAGTGTGTTGGATCATAAAAATTGTTGTAAAAGACACCAGTGATGTCTTTTCCAAACTGGTAATGCTCCAACTAGAGCACAATCCTTGTGCAAATTCCCACAGATGTACTGCTATATTCATCCCAACAAATCAGAAGAGAATAATAAAACTAGACATGAGATGGTTAGACATGGTTTCAAAGAAGTATTAATAAGCATGCACCTTATAAAAATATATAGTAAAAGCAGTTCATGCTTTAGAAACATAGCTTGGGTTGATACCAGACTATTGATACAAGTATTGTGATTGCTAAATATAAAATAAAAGGCCCCTGTGAACACCACTCTTGTGTTATCTAACAATGTCACATATGCACTCTCTAAATATATGGCAGTGTTATGAAGCTTTATTTGCTGAGCTGCAGTATGTTAAGCCTTTAATACAGTATATCAAACTCGGACCATATTTCCAGAATAAATGATTAGCTTGAGAACTATCATTCGGACAAAAGTACAAAGAAAAGATTTTCAGTGATGCACTGATACACTCCCATGCCCATCACAGAAGCTGGCTTTTACATATTTTGCTGCTAAGGGTCTGGATGACCTTTTTTCATCTTTGGTACAAAGAAGTTTACATAAATTTTTTCTGAAAATAAGCTAAAACATGGACTCCTCTTTCCTCTGGTTCCTCGGAACCATTTGCAACTTGATGTAAAAGTACATCATTTGGTTCCTGATTGGAACTTGATTTTCATTCTGATATTGTGACTTATTCCTGAGACTTGTATGGTGTTTGTTTTGTAGAAGTTTTTCAGTGAGTTTTTCATGTTTAAATAAAGGTTAAAAATGAATGAAATGGCAATGTAGACATCAAGTGTGACAGCTCTTCTCATTGCATTACTATTTGAGACCTTGTTGTTTTAGATGAAGAATTGCAAGGTCTAATCTAATAACATTGAGTTGGTAATTTTAATCAGAGTTTGGATAACAGAAAACATCCCAGTTATTTTGTAGGGCTGTGGTTTAGCCTGGGACTGGGCATAATCTGCTTACATTGTGTGAAAGATCCATTGTTTGTGCTCTTGATGCTGTTGCCTGATTTGTTCGGGTATTTGTAACCTTCAATTTGTATATCCCTAGCTGTAAATCAAGCTCAGAGAGTAACAGAGCACACATTCACACTTAGACTGCAAAGTAAAATTTCGTAGTGAACTCTGAGTGAAAAGAGCCACACTACACAATTGATGTAAAATTGGTTTTGGTTTGTTATTGTAATGCTGTAGATACAAGTTGAATTATTACAAGTAGCTTACCTTCTTATGGTTCACTCTAAACGAAAGAGTGAACCATATCCTTATGGATATGGAGACTGTGTATGCTGAACCCTCCCCCATTCTTGTTCCCTTGACGTGGGCTCTGCCTTTCTATCCCTCTAAAATCACCGTCCCAGCTACCTTAAACCATCACATACTGGAGGTGTTTAATTCCTCAATGCTGTTATGGAAACACACTTTGTTTTTAAAAAAACTGTCACAAAGCCTGCTTTGCAAGTTCACTGTCAGCAGTGTCTTGACCTACATTTGCGCAGGTACACACATGTATATACATACACTTGGGAGTGGCCTTGTAAAGCACCATGCAGAGAGCAGCATTAGTGTAGTGACCTGTTTAACTGAGGGTTGGAGAATTTACTTAGCAGACATAGGGTCCGCTCTCTTGAACAAAGCGGCTAGCGATGATCCATATTTTTCAGAAAGATTGAGTATCAAAGGCTTTTGCTAGTTTGTTACCAGTCATAACCAGATTTAAAACATACATTGTTTAGTTAATCAGGTTAATAAATGAAAATCCACATCACACATGTTTACTACACTGTAATGCATATGTAATAGAATAATACAGAGCTGAGTCATTACTTATTTATTATTTTAGTAGCTGAATAAAAAACAAAACAATACTGCTACTGAAAATTATAGTGACTTAACTCTGTAAAGTTACAGTTAATCATTAAAACTTGATGGAAGTAGTAATGTAGAAATGTTCCCATGTTAATGTTGTGTAGCAATGAAGAATTGCAGGGTAAATTGCTGATGCTAGTGTTATTCATTATCTTACATTTGGAGACGAGGTTACATTAACCCCAGTATTACCAAAGTTTACAGTCTGGTGAATTGTTCAGCTAAATAAATAAACTCAAAATAGACATCCCATGTAATGGCACTTGTAAATCAGACTATACCGTGGTGGAATAATTAAAGAGGAGCTTTTCATGCTAATTAAGTGTTTTTCAAGTTTTCTTTGCCGAAACTCAGCTATGAAATAGGATAGTAGCACAACCATCAATTAAAGGAATATAGTGGAGTTCCTCCGCTGACTCCCTTTGGATGTACCATTTAAGCTAATTGGAACCAGAGCTGTTGGTGTGTTAAGCAGGCATGTTTGGAAAGACAGCGGTGCAGCTCTTGAGACACTTCAGCATTGTTAGTGGGATCAGTGTTGTGCTAGAAGCATTCATTTCCACCCATGTTTCTTTTTTATGATTTATAGGTCATTAGAAGCAGTGGAGCAGAAGGATTAGGTTGCTCTTTATTGTGAATGACAAATAAATGTTCTGTCACAACAGTGTCTTATTAAAATGCAATCAAGTTGAGCCCACAGAAAACTTGTTTACTTCCTGTTGTCACACTTTTGTTGTGAGTGGAATTTGCAAAGAACCGACAGGTTTCATTCAGTTAGAAAGTATAGGTTCAATTATATTATAGCGTTTTATTTTACAAATGAGTTCTTCATTTTACTGTCAGCATTTTGAATTTTTGTGCACTTGGGCTTTTGTGAGTGCTCACATGTATGTGTAGTTACATCCATAAAGCCGCTGGCCTTTATAGGGTTGCGTATCCCTGCATTTCCACGCTCAAGAGCCAGTGTTTCAACACAGGCTGCTTTTTGAATGTAACCAATGAGTGACAACATACAGGAAGGTGGTTCAGCTGTTTATCTATGGCCTCTGCTCCTCGGAGTCAAGCAGACCGTAGCCTCTGCAGCAGGATATGTGTGTACGACGCAAACACTTCCTCTCACTGCACACTGCTCTGCTGTTTCTGCATTTTCCCTTTTGGCCTCTATGGCTTAGTTTTCATTTTGGGGGTGCAGAGGCCACTTGCGTTGTATTACAATAAAAAAGGTGTTAAGGTACTAATGTAAGTTGACTTTATAGGTCCAAGGTTGTCAGGATTGACAGCCTGATAAGATGGGTTTAGGAATCTGCAGACCTGAATCTGCACAATAGTTAGAACAGTTTCATGGTAAACCATGATAACATTCCAGACATTAGTTAGATGATATTGCCTATTTCATATTTTAAGTATCGTTAAAACCCTGGTTGATTACTGCACAAAAACTCCCTCACTGAAGGGTTAAATACTACTCATTATCATGTGTATATGTGTATAGGAGAGGGAGAGACTAATAATGGCAATACCCACAAATGAATTATTTCATTTTGTGTGTCAGTACAGTACTATACCTCAATGATACTGGTAAATGTGACAGTTTTGTAATTGATATTAAATTTGAATTTAAGCTTTGTTTCAACACTTTAACTACAGGAATGTTGGCTTGGTTTAGTGTGGTCTCCTGTTGCTTCCTTGTTCTGTCTCACCTTAATCATTATTACAGTCTCTGTCTTTGCTCTGCTCTGAAATGAACAGGGGGATAGTGATCCAATTTTAGTGCAACTCCTCTGTAAAACACACTCTGGTGTGCCAAATTTGGAATGACATTATGTGTCCGTTTCAAATGAAATTGTCCCTGTGACATTAACCACAACACTAGAAAAGATACCATGTTAATAAGTTTGTACTATTTCCCAAGAACTTTAATGTATATTCCTCGCAGATGACATGGGTTTTGTCTGTCCATGTTTTTTTGAAATCCAGAATACTTCCATACTCATGACAAATTCTTTTGACTAGAATAGATTTTATACAGGTATACAGGTAGAACTATGCAGTTCTAGTTATAGTACAAAATCAAACTGCATTTTAAAAATAACATATTGGTATATGATTGATGCATCAATCCAGACTGCTGGAACATTACAACTCCACATGACACATCTACTTAGAAAAAAATGCGTGATTGACCACAGGTGCAAACATTGTGGAGGCAGTTGTATTTAAATGAGGACACTGTGTATTTCACTGGTGTCTGTCCTGAAGAGTTTAGAGAATGATCAGAGTATCAGAGAGATATCAGTGGAAGAGGTTAATCGCTGTGCCCCACCAACGGCACCCCCCGCCAATTTATTTAATTTTATTTACAGGTCTATACCTTGTTCTTTTATTACCCTAACTGAATAGTTATTTATCTTATTTACACGATGGCATGTCATTTCTCCTCTGCTCTCTGTGTCACACACAGCGGAGTTCTGCCCGATGCATGCACACACAGTCTCCTAAAAATTACATTCCTACACAACTAAACTGCAACCTTGATTATGTTTTATTAGAAATGTAATGGCAACCGTATTTTTTTTTGTTTTGTTTTTGTTGTATTTTGTTTTCTGTCAACATAATGACCATATGTTCACAATTGGCATGACAAGTTGCAAATACGTTGATACTTAACATCTCCACAGGCAATTTTTGTCTGCCAAATTATTCTTTAGACAGACAATACATTTGTATTACTTCCTGCTACAATTTAGCACTGTGCGCAAAATTGTGGTGGAGTGCCACCAACACTGCTGTCACATGGTGTACCTGATAGTTTTTACGTTCAGTTTGCAATGCAGCCATGTGTGGTTGTAGTGTAAGTAAGGACATTGTGAGTTACACTCCTGTGTGCTTGTTTTGTGTAGGGTGGCTGTCACAGGCTGCACTCTTATCAGTTCCCTGCTTATTGTGCAGGCAGGCTCCAGACCCACATCCCCTTTGATTCCTTCCAGCGTTTCCTTGCAGACGCAGCACAGAAACCTTATTCTTTGGTGTTTGTAAATGCTATACAGGAACCGCTCTGTCCTTCATCATTTCTCCCATAGTCTGTTGATGGTTCTTCAACTCACTTGTGTTTTTTTTTTTTTTTTGTGTGGTCACCAACAATGGAAAGGGCTTTGATCTTGAGTCCTATCAGTGGCAGCGTGGGCCTCAGGCTCTCATACTTCCTTGCTGTCTCACTTTGAAAACATATTGTCAGGGTGTGGTGGACAGCAGAGTCCACCCAGCTGAAAAGCCCTTGTTTGTTGTGGTTCAGTGTTGTTTTGCCAAGGGCAACTGACCATGTGGGGCTCAGTGAAATTTTCGCATTAGTAGAGGTCTATTAAATTAAACCCTACATTGATGTTTGGCCGCCTTTAGCATCTTGCATAAAACTGTTAGGGAAGATAACAAACCACCCATGGTGCACAGCAGCGCCACAAACATTCACCCTAATAAAGCTTGAGGACTCTTAGAGACAATGTTCTGTGGACAATAAGGAGAAAAAGAAGAGCAAGCTGGGTAAAAGATACTCTAAAACCTCTCTTGTTTGACATGTTTCTGAAAGTTTTCCTGTTCTCTGTCACAGATCATTTCAAACTCATTCAGGGTAAAACAGGGGAGTAGGAGCTCAGCAGCAGAGGGATATCGCTGTTAGGTGAGTGCACCTCCCCTCCTTTCATCCCCTTCCTTTAGTGCTCTTTAGCCTCTGAAACCCATTTGGCCTGCTCCTGCTCTTAGTTAGAGATGTCATGATAGAGCCACTTTGCTGTGGTATTCCTTAGAGGTGTGTGTGCGTGTGCGTGCGCGTGCACGCGTGTGTGTGTGCATGCGCGCATGTATGTGTATGGGAAGGGCTTTAGTTCCTGTCTGTGCAATGGATACGGCAAGGGTGGTGCTTGCACCCTCCAAGTCACACCTGCTGTTGCCAGTCTAGGTAGAACCATCACTGTGTTGACCCTCTCTTCCTCTACAGCAGATCACTGCCTGCACATATTTAACTGCCACACATAACCCAGCTGTCAGTGTATAGAAGACATGCATTGCTCATCTTACAGTGTAGGGTTCTGATAATTGGGGACTCGTGAAGAAAGCCACCAAGACACCTGTGACTCCTGAAGAAGTTTCACATTTTTGCAGCCGAGATAGGAGCACTGTACATATAGTAATCTGTGCAAGTGACTCACTGGGATGCATTTTATTTTTGCGCGAAGAGCAGTGAGCTCTTTACTACACGACTTTACTAGTTTAAAAACATGTACATTGTTACACTTGAGTTGTTACTGTATGCGTGAGTAAACAAAATAGATTGTCATCACTATTCCCAGAACTTTCCAGAGTCACATTTGACATTGTGCAGTGGCTCTTTGACACTCACAGATTTAGCAATTGAATAAGTTTTAGTGCAACTTAATAACATCACACAATTCACACTGCATGTGAAGACAGACACCAAGCCATGAAATTAAGATAACTCTCTGTAGTAGGTGAGGCATTGGTCTCACCTCAATATTTCCTCCCCATGATAAGCATGGGCATCTCGCATGTACCTACAAACAGAACAAGCATGGTGGGAGGTGGAGCTCACACTTCAGAAGAATCTGGGCAAGAGCCTATACTGGAATTCTTCATCTGTCATTTGAAATGGTTCGGCAAGAATGAGATGTGAATCAAACATCTCTTAATTGCAAATTGTTTTGGACAGAGAAACAACATAGCAGACTCCTTGAAGTCAGAAGATGGTTTGCTAGTCCCTGTCCTGTGGCTCTTAGCCAAAAGCATGATGCAAATCCAAACTACTGACAGGGAGGTATCCAAAAAATTATTCTTTCTATTTTTTTAGTCTGAATTAGATTAGTTTAGTAGTTGATTAGGTTAGGTTTGTGTAAGTGTTTGCCCAGTTCTCACGACTGTTTTGAGTTTTGAGTTGTGGCCAAAAAGAATGCTTAATTACTGCAGAGATTATATTGTCCAACACTACCCAGGAGCACATCAGCCTCAATGATTGTGAAGTTTGGAACTACCAAGTTGAGAGATACACAAGAATGGTCAGAGAAGTGTCCAGGAGAGACTTAGAAGTTTATGTCACACACATATACCATATACCTGGATTAATACCTCTTTTCATGCTGAAGCACAATGTAAATACATTTCCACAATTTCAGATTTCCAAAACAGCAACTTTACATGGTTTATCTTGAGAATTAGCAAGATGTCAGGTATATATATCCAAGCCATATAAACTGATCATCAATACCTAAAGACTTAGATTAATTAGTTGTGGTGATAGCCTGTGACCTGTTACAAGTCTGTCACCAAGACATAGGTGCAAAAAGGCCTGCTCACTAACAGAGGCAAGTGTGACTTGAATGTTTTGAGTGGAATAAGCCAGAATGGCATCTCAGCAGCAGATGAGTCACATGACTTAGCTGCTATTTATCTTGTGGTTGGCCTCAAGGTGGGGAATGATACTCCTAACAGCTGCAGGAAACATTTCCGGCGGAGGGTTTTCTCTCCAGCCAAGCACATGGAGGTCCAGTAATAATCAAAAGTAAGGATGCATCAATAACTTCTTCTGCATCACTGATATTATATCTAGCAACCTTTAAAAAATTAAAACTTAAAAAAATAATGCCGGTTACGACAAGACTGGGGTGATTAATATTCACAGGTCACTGGGAAAATAATCCTTCTGGAGAAATCTAGAAATTATGTTTCTGATAGAGGCAGAAATTCCTTGGTTATTTCAAGGGAGATTGGTCAGTCAATCTCCTTACCCTTATATCTGACCGTATGGATTTGTTCTTGTTTAGTCAAAAGTCACAGTAAGTGTTTATGCCCTGTTTCAGTCTGATACAGCATCTCTAACTTAGACCTGTTAGAGGTGTGGTTAAAAAGCATCAGAGGTTGTTTCCCGTGTGCAAAGACCAAAGTGGTGAATGAACTGATGGAATGAGCTGACCAAAGACAGAAGTGCTGCTAATGTCTCTCCGCCTGTGCGCTTCAAAGACCATGTTGACATACAGTAAGTGCATTTTGTAAGGCAATAAAGAGTGAAGACTTGGCTGGTGCATCCTCAGCATGTCATCACTAAGCGCCTGAGTGCAAGCTGTCTGATTGTGTTCATTTGACTCGCAGTGAGTGTTGAGTGATATCGCTGCCACCCAAGTACTGTCTGCAGTTAGCCACAAGGTCACTGGTTTGATTCCCAGGAAAGCTGAGTCAGTGCTGAAGTGGTGGTGCCTTTGAGCAAGGCACTTGGACATACTTTAACACTAAACAACAGAAAGCTGTAAAAATACTAGGAAATAAAGCATGCAATTTGAGTATCCTAAGTCCTGTTTTGTTTTGCATTAAGTATTGGGTGTGATCTTGAGAGAGATGGTGTGCTGCGTTTGTGTGTCTGCATTGTTGGCCCACTGTGAACAAGGTGTGTGCGTGTCTGTGTTGAAACTTCCTCTTGAAGGTGGGGCTGTGGAATGGGATTGACATGGAAGTTATGTCTGGTATTTATGGCGTTTGTATGCAGCTTTATCTCAGGGCCTTGGCATAGAAGACTGTTAATGTACCAGACTACACACCAGGAATTAGTCAGCCACCATACTCTTGTGAAGATTACTCATGCTTATGTAAATACTGTGCTCACTACAGTACTTAAATGTCGCTAACTTTTGTCGAATCCTGATTTGTATGGGCGAGATGCTAAGCTTAAGAATAAGTCAGCGAATTCCCAAGCCTGAGAGGCCAGCAACAGTACTATAAGAAGTTGCAGTCATGGCTCTCAAACTGACAAATAATCTGTAATAGTGAATCATGTAGTGGAGGAATCTGCTGCCACGCAGCTGGCCAGTAAAGCCGAGCAGCCCTTGAAACGCTTGGTGGAAAATCTATCAGAACCAACTGTTTCTGACCTTTTTTTAGCCCTACACCCCACCACAGTCTGTGTCCTCCCTCCTCACTGGTATCAGATCAGTTTTCACATAACTTGGGTTTCCTTCAATTCATTGCTGTCTTTGTGTGATATGACAAAAACAAGCAGTTGTGTGGTCTGAGCAGAGCAAAGGCGAGGCGCCCAGTTTAGAAAACCTTAATGAAAAGTGAAAGTTTTCTACCTGTTAAGCGTAGTTCATGGGCTGGCTTTGTTGTCCAATGCTCTCTTCCACTTAACAGTTCAGCTGGTATTTAGTTGTTTTTAGTAGCAGCCAGCAGGTTTACTCTGCCACATGTTCATGAGTCACTGTTATGACTCGTTGTGGATGGACTTACAAACTCCTCCACAGTACAATGCTACAATCAGAGAGAATAGTGCAATAACCCGCCTCCGCTTACTAGAAGTTGTTCATTTATGTGACTTCAGTGTATAGATATATGTGGGTAACTGGAAAAATGTTCCTATATATCTATATATGTTTTACTGACCTAAGACATACCATGTCCAAGGTGACAATGGACATGGTAAGAGAAAGATTTGCAGTAAGTTTTAATTCAAAAGCTTCTGTATTCTCCTGATATGCTCAGTGTTTGTGACTCAGAAGCAAAACACAGAGGCTATATAATTACTGCTTGACAGCTGGTAAATGAAAGCTTGCGACAAACATATGTCTCAGTAGGTTACCTACAAAACCTCTGTCAAGTCAACAAACACAAACCTGCCGCAACCAACATTTGCCAACTGTCAGCTTATGGCAGTTTGTCTAACATTGAGACTTGAGTCTAGCAGTTTTGTTTTTTTTTTAATTTAAACCCAAAAATGACATTCTTGACAAATTCTTAATTTAAGTGATGATGATGGATAAATGCTAAGCTGTAAGTGTATGTAATTATTGGTTTTGAGACTGAAACCATGACATACACTGACTGAATTAAAAATTGACCCAAAATGCTGCTAATTTGTTAGATATCTCCCACCTGACTTAGGTGAAGTCTCCCACATATTAACACACTCTGACATCACAAATTCATTAGGATATACCAGAAATCACATTTTTCTGTTCTGGGACAGTGCATTCAGGGACAGTTTTATGAGGCATTCAGGGGCAGGGCAGAGTGTAGTTCATCTGGCCCCAACCTCCCAAAAAAAAGACAAAAACAAAAGAGAAATTGTTACGTTCAGTTTTCTTAATATCATTTTATGCTCAAAACTACTGTGTATACACTACTCCTTCAACAGTCATATATTCAGACCTTACATAAATAGTGGCTATAATGACTTACATTTGAAACAGCTAAAAAGTCACATAGTCTGTCTTTTTTAAATTATGCAAATCATGTTATGTTTGGGTTTTGATAGTTGCTAGATATTTTATTATTATTTATTGATGTTGAACAGACTAAAAAAGTTAATTAGTTAATTAAAAGAAATAATGCTCATTCATAATCAACTGTAAACATTTTGTGTAACAGGCACACATTTTCATTAGACATTGCTATTACAAATTTTGCAAATTGAGCTTTTACAACAGAAAGCAAATAATTGATAATTTAAATTCAGACATTAATTTTGTTTAGATGTATGTTTCACAACACTGATAACAATGTGGATATATTAATAATGATCTGTTAACTGAAGCTTTTCACTGGGAAACATGTATAATGGAGTAGTTGAACTTGACTCATTAGATTTCAAACACTTTATAAATCCCCCATGGTGCATGCAAGTTATCATAATATGTTGCAGAGTTTTATGTTTACGCTACATTAGTAACAAATCAATATTTTTACATTTAACTGTAGGTGAACAACTGTTTCCTCTTGATGGTGTGTGTGTCAGTCAATCATGCTAACATTAGCGATGCTTCACATGAAATTAACGTTCCCTGTAGTGGGTTAATGTATGAGCTGTAAAAGGCTGTACAACATGTTGTGTTGAAGATTATGCTCTTATTGTCACAAAAATTTGATATGCTGGTATTTACACAGGTGCTTTGGTAATTTAATAGTGATAATTTTGTAATAGTGATAATTAAATAGTAATTTAATAGTGAAATGTAATGTTTTTTTTCAGTTAAAAACTAAGTGAAATGTTTAATAAACAGCTATTATTAAGTTCATTTTAATTTTCATGCTTATAGCAGTGATGCTAGTCATTCATTCAACTCACCACGATGCCATAAGACTTTAATGCCATAAGATTTATTTTGGCCTAGACTTTTTATAAAGATTGGCAGGTGTAGAATAGGAAGAAAGGGGGGGGGGTCCTCTTGTGGCTCAGAGCTGCGTCACTGAACCTTCTCATAAGAAACAGGAAAATACTTTTATCTGCCTTGTCATCCCTTCCTGATGCTCACAAAATAAATCTGTCTGATCTGCTTCCTGCATTCACAGTTTTCCAAGCAACCATTTGCTGTTCCACACCTTGTTTATTGCAGTTCATTGTTTTTTAACAAAGTAAAAGCTATCTTAAGAGCTATCAAGGTGTTCACTGATGGTATAATAAAGAGTACAATCATAGTTATTCAGTGTACAATCACATTCCTGCTGCTGTACTTTGCTGACTGTTCTTTCGCCTCACATAAACTGCTTAAACATGGATCCATCTGCTTCATATACACACTTTAAAGGTTTGCATTACTTTTTTTTTTACTTTCTCCCATTGTCTTGATTTGGATTGGTTCGGTGAAATCTCCACCCTCCTCTTGGCTTGTGGCAGTACTGGGAAGAAAACTGCACTGCTTGCAGTGAATGCCAACAGTTTGCAAAAAGTTTTGCCCACTTTCGAGCAGACTATCAAAAAAGGTGAGAAAGTAATGTGCACAGTGATGTGGTTGAGCCACTGCTGTATTGCTGAATGTTTTACAGCTAGAAAAATAAACTCTTGGTTTGAAGAGTTGAGCTTATAGATTATCCTGCACCTGCTCAATAGGAGAGTCTGTGTTGGGGCTTGTCAGCTGGCAGTTAATGTTTCCACAGTGTAAGAAAAAAGTGCACAGTTTCCTGCTAAGACATTGCTGCACAAATAAATTTATGCTTTGTAGATTGCACACTTACTTTTTTTTTTTAATTCAAAATTTCTTAGAAGTAACCTAACAGAAAGATTAATGGGTTAGGATACAGCTTTTCATTTTGCTGAGGTTTCTATTTTAAGCTCTGGCTGCAGTCCTAACATATAATGCCTAAGGAAAGCAAAGCAGGGAGGGTCCAACTACAACTACTGTTATGCAGAGGTGGAGGATTGTTTTGCAGCCTCTGACTAACTAGCTGCACCTTGGGCTAAATTCATTCCCATCGAAATGTTAAGTTCAAGAATGTCAAAATTATGTCATCACTTCGTCAATCACTTAGTTAGCACTGTCGCTTCACAGCAAGAAGGTCCTGCGTTCGATTCCCGGGGTCGGCCAGGGTCTTTCTGTGTGGAGTTTGTATGTTCTCCGGTTCTCACCGGGCACTCAGGCTTCCTCCCACAGTCCAAAAACATGCAGATAGGTTGACTGGTGACTCTTAATTGCCCGTAGGTATGAGTGAGAGTGTAAATGGTTGTTTGTCTATATGTGGGCTGGCGACCTGTCCAGGGTGTACCCCGCCTCTCGCCTGTATGACAGCTGTGATAGGCTCCAGCACACCCGTGACCCCTACGGGGACTAAGCGATATAGAAAATGGATAGTATCAACACCACTAGCACCAACACTACGCACTAACCCACAGTATCTGACCTTATTAACAGTTGTCATTAGGGTATCATTTTGGATACTATTGCTGTCAACATGACTTCCGGTCAAGGTGCTCAGTGGCTGTTAGGAGATGTGCCCATTACAGTTTTGTTATCTCACGATCAATAACCATTTAATCGTCCAAAGAGTGAGTCAGTCTGTCCTCAGTAGTTATTCTTCATTGGAATTTTGAGACAT
This sequence comes from Helostoma temminkii, assembly GCA_900302695.1. NCBI lineage: Eukaryota > Metazoa > Chordata > Actinopteri > Anabantiformes > Helostomatidae > Helostoma > Helostoma temminkii. Next base: position 17,082 of record OMLM01000513.1, read on the forward strand.
AACATGAGTCAGACCTGCAGTAGGTTTCAGAAAACCCTTTGCTAAATTACAATGTCATTTTCTCCTTAGTGAACAGGTAGAAATACAGATACTAATTCCTAAATCCTTGGTGAAGAAACACAATCCAAAATCAAAATTTAATGGATAAGTACGCAGTCTTGTATGAGCAATTTTTGCTACTAGAAATTTGCTTCCTGAGCTTTGTCAATGAAGCATGTTATCTGGTACCAGTTAGGTGGGAAACAAGTCTCCTGTGGGGTGTTCTTCCTGTTGTCATTACTGCATGTCAGTGTGTCTCACCATTTGGATTTTATAGCTGAGTGTTTACTTAAACTCTGTATGCTGTAACTCTGCATGTCTTTAATACCATAAAGAAGACAGGGCTTTGTGAAGATGGGCTTGTTTTTGTGGTTATGGATAGTTGACCTTCTGGTCATCTGTTTCCACATGTGGACATAGAGTTGGGAGATGGTTCTTAGCTGCATGCCATGAGACATAAGGATGAAAAAGGATTCAATTTCTCATGTCTAGACCATCTTCATTTGACATCTGATTGTAGTTGACAAATTCTGTTAGTTATTAAAATAAGTAACATTTTAGAATGCTTGCAACAGGAATGTAAGAAGTAATTCTGTGCAGAACTGATCAAAATGATTAGGCTTGATTGCTAATGCAGTGATGTAGCAGTTAATGTACAAATAAGATGAAAACTAATTAATACAACATAATATATGTAACCTACTTTGTATTACAGTGAGAACAGCAGCAGGGTATACTCAACTGGTGTTATATTTTTGACTTAGTACAGTACAGCATTAACATCCTACACATTAACAGATTAAAAGATGTTAAGATACATATGCGAACAGATGGAATTGTTCCTTGAATTGCTTTCCAGAAAAAATATGTATAATTTTTGATAATGATATTGTTGTAAAGTGGTTGGAGCATCATGTTGTGTTTGTGTCTGTTTTGCAACAACAGCTGAGAAAAGTTACCGACCCCAATAGTTATTATTTCTATACAAGCAATCATTGATTTACAACACATAAGTCTGCAACAACAACAAATTAGTCTGCAAGCCTGTAAAAGTCATCAGAAGTGAATTTTGCTGCTAACTCCTGGTTTTGTCAACAAAAAACAAAGAATACCAATCACTCTCTTGGAACTATTGGAAGCTAAATGAGTCATGTGACCTGCCATGCTTTTGACCCATTAACTCTTCTATCTCTGCTCATGACCACTGGTTGCGTCATGTGCTGTGAGCAGTTCTTCATATTGCTATAGATACATTCCTGCGACAGTCAACTACTAATTTGTATGTGAGGTCGTTGTATGTGAGGAGTGATTGCATATTTGTACCTTTTTTTTTTTTTTTAAATCAGGCCCATTAAAGAGGTAAATACAGCCTCTGTATTTGAACACACATTTTTACTTTTAAAAGCTGTTATGTGAGTCAGTTTGTTGTTCACAGAAATTTTGTTTTGTGTGCGTAGGAGGTGGAGGACAAAAAGTATCTAAGCACACATACATGCACACAGAAGCAAGCTGCAGCAAGCACCCAGGAGCTTCACCTACTTACTTCTTCTAAATAACCTTTGCTCTTCCTCCTCACAACCAAGCAGTCAACTATAAAAACCACTATGTAGTGTTTACAGTGGGAAACAAAAAGGTGTCAAAAGTTGGACTGGTAGTACATTAACTTCACACAGCACCCGGAATAGAGGTGCATCTCTGTGTTGCTACGACCTCCTAGTTTCCCACAGTGCTTTGAGAGAGGGGTTTTGGTCAACCTGAGGAGCTGGTGCCCTTGTCTGCTTCCAATCAACCACCAGCTGCAGGCTGCGGTGCAGAAGAATTTTTG
>OMLM01000513.1:18965-32344 GCA_900302695.1 Helostoma temminkii
ACTGCCCCACAACCATAGACACACACACATTTGCAAACGAAAACTCTCATTCCCCCATTTTCAGAAGTGGGTAAATAAAAGCAGAGCAGGCTCCTTTTCTGAGTTGATCTCGGCTCAGTGTGCGCTGGGAGGCCTAGGCTTCATGGCACAGTTGAGTGCAATTTGGGATCTGCACATGAAGTGTGGTTTGTTTCTGTTCTGGAGACATTGCCTGGAACAAAAGAAGTACTTCAGACTGTATGGAGCTCATTTGCTGGCATAACATACTGACAGTAAATGTGTTGTCTACTGATGTTGTCATTAGTATGTTGAATTTAAATTGATTAAGGAAAATATTATTGTCTAAAATGTATTTATCTGAGTAAAATGTTGAATTTTTCATTCCGATTCCATAAACTGGTAATAAGATTTAGGATTTATTATTTATTTTCTAATCTTGGCTCAACCTTTCAGGATGAAGTTTCAAGATACTTTAATACACTCATGTTGAAGCTGCACAATTGTTTCAAGTTTCCACTGATGACACAAATGCAGTTTATCTTGAAGTTTATTTTAGTACTACATTTGACATTAATATGGTGAGAAATCACTTTGATTCAGTGCGTCACAGCTTTTGTGATGACTCGGAAAGCTATTTTGTTAAGACTAGTTTCCTCACTAAATTTTCCATGCTATCTATGAGTTCTTCTGCTCAGTTTGAGGCTAGGTAGGGCATTCAGCATCATTATACCTGAATAAAGTGTCAAAAAGATGAATGTATGAATCAGTTATATTCTTTACAAACAATGTGTGTATATGAGGACTTTACAGAAAGGATAGCCTGAGATAGATAGAATAGCCGACCCTTTGTCGGAGTTGCTTTTGGTTGTTTTGCCATCAGAATAGGGGCCTCCTTATTTTTTTTACTATTGAGATTGAAAACTATTATTGTGCCACTCTTGTTTGCAATGGTGCTGTTCTTTTGTATTGTTCTATAAATCTAGTGAACCCCTTTCCTTTACATGGATTTAGTTTTGTCACTCCCTAAAAACTCGAGCACACTGTGGCAACAACTGACTGTTAACAGAAAGATAATTTACATTAACAGCAGACCTGTTAGCATCCTCTCAAAAATTGGTTTGTCCAATTACCACAGCAGACGGCAGCCAGTGTTAACCGAGAGGCGCACTGTGGCCCTGGTCCAGACCCAGAGAGATTTTATGGGTCATAGAGATATTTTGATGACTTTTTTTTTTTTTTTTTTTTTTTTTTTACAGGTGCAATGTTCCTATCTTGGCACAAATGTGTTGGCCCTTTGATTTCTGCATTTATTCACACACATGAGAGCTCATCTGTAATAGAGAACAGTCTAGCAGACAAATGTCATTATGACAATTATCAGAGGTAGAGCATGCTGCAAGTTGCTCAGCTGAAACCAGTCTGCATTATAGCTGAGCAATATCTTCCAATATCAAGTAGAACTGGTTGGATCAGTGAGTTATTGTTGGAAATTACTACGCTGTGGGTATTTTGAGTTGACTTATTAACCGCACTCTTCTGCTAGTGCATCCTGTTGAAAAAATAATTATAAATAAATAAATACACGATTGGGTATTGGTCCTCTGAACAGTAGTTGATTGTGGATTCTGCTCTACAGTACAGCATTCATACTGTAAGTCGCTGTGTATACACACACTGACACATGCGTAGTGTGTGCACTACACACACAAACATGTCTGTTGCTTTTTTGGAAGACTGGGTCATCTGCCAGCAGCCCTCAACAACATCCCTGCCAATTAGTCCCTCTATTTGTTTAAATTTTGCTGGACCAACACACAGCACTTAGACATTCCATGCAATACTGTTGGGCTGCTCCTTAAAGTTGTGGAGGATGTTTCTGATTGCAGTTGAGATGGGATCCTCACAGTTTTCACTGTGTTCAATAGTTTTCAAGTTTGAGCTACTATTTCCATAGAAAATACATTGGAAGATCTGGACTGACAAGGCCAGTGCTGTCCCAAACAATCTTCAATAGACATTCCAGTCTGTGCATGGTGTAATATAGAGTGAGATGGCATTTTGTTGTATATTTTTTTTGTTGCTAGTGATGTTTAGTATCTTTGTTTGCTTTTGCTAGTTTTGTTGGGCTGTTGCACCAGCTGTGGCGTCAGGTTCTGAGATGATGTTTCTGCCAAAGGTTCCTTGTTGATTATTTATCCACATTTTATTTAGGCTTTAATTGATTTGGACATTTTAGGTGCATTCACGTTGACAGAGTGAATGAGCCCATTGATGGAGTATGGCAGGCTTGCTGCCCCCAGAAATGAGTGTGGGGCTCTGGGTCAATGCTTTGGCACAGTGACTAACGGCCTCAGCAATAGAAGCTTTGTCTCTATCTCTGCTGGCAGCACTGTGCTGCCTCAGGCCCCATTCCTCCAGTGCCTCCAGGGACAGTAAGGACTAATGTGCCTCCATCACAGCCAACCTCACACATGTGCCGGCTGCAAGCCTATAATTACAAACCATGAAGAGGTGTGGACCATTTTGTTTTTGAAGCAGGGAAACGGCCTAACCACACTGTTGACCTGCAGTTGGGTCAGTCGCCAAGTAGTGAACTTCCTTTCCCACAACAATTGAGCAGGCCAGCCCCCTGAGCAGAGCCTCAATTGTGCACTCTTGTTTTTTGACTGTGATGGTTGTTCTTACATTAAACAGATAGAAGTGAGCTGATTGTGTGTCAGGCTTCAAAAGTGGTCAGCGAATTTGAGTACTTCAAAGGCTTTTTTTTCTGCAGGCTTCATTAAGTTAATCTACTGGAGGAGATGGAAAATGTTTTGCTGGAGGCGGTAGGCCTTGTTCTTAACACGTAATCTGAGATTTGGTGAGGTTTTCCTCTGGTTTGCATTTAGAGGCTCTCCATGCTGTGTTTCAGGCCTCTTTTTTTGACACATAATATGAATTCCTGTCTGGTCTGGTGGCATAATGGCAAAAGTTTCCATTTTCTTCAAGTGCCAAAGACAAACACACTGAATGATGGCTGATTTCAGAGCCTCATCTAATGTTAAGTTTTATTTTTGCAGATTTTTCTCTTTCTCGCAGATAAAAGTTTCAAAAATACATTGTTAAAAAACCTTTTGAAAATGTTGTGCCCTGTTTAGAAGAAGGTTAACCGCAGGAGATCCTTCCTCCCAGTGGTCATACAACTGAACTACACTTCCCCCCTTTGTACGGTGTTATGTATGATGGACCTATTTCATCTATTTTAGAGTTTTTTTCTGTATTATTTTGTATTCGTGTAGAGTTTTCCTGGTTTTATGTTTTTTTTCTTTCCTTTTGAATAGAGGACAGCTGTAAGAGGGGAAAAAAAACTATTCCCCTCTGAAATTAAAGTTTTATTTATTTTTTATTTTTTTTAATCTTGAATCTTGTGCTAGTTTTCTCTCTATATTAATGTTTAATGTGAAATGTGTCTCCCTTTTCCATGTCTAATCTCTGAGGAAAACCTGGAAAGCCCACTGCCCTCTGATGTTGAACACGATCTCTACACACCAGTTGCCACCTTTGACTTGTAGCTTTGGTCTCCCTCATTTCAGGCTCTTGCATACAGCTGGCGCCCTGCTATTGACAGTAGCCAAATAGCTTCTCCTTGTTATCAGCCACAGACGGATGTTTTGCACCGCTGATTTACGACCCTTCAGTTATGACATTACACATCCTCACAACCTAGATAAGACAGAATCACAGCTGCTCAGATAATACTTAATTTTCCTGGCACAAATAAGAGTGTTATTTGAAGCACATCATTCTCATCATTAAATAAATATTGGTAAATTTGGTTCTGGATCGATTCAGACATGAAAACCCAAATTTTCTTAAATACTGTCAAGAAATCACAATCGAAATTGCTTGTTCTTCTGCTCTGCATCACATTATATCGATCAGCACAATGCAGAACAGTGTGTGCTCCATGTGTTACAATGTTTTGAATGGCATATCTGAACTTCCCACAGGAAGATGTTTTGTAACCGTGTGGTTTAAAGAAAAGTGTGCGGTAATACAAGGCATGATTGTCATGTATTCCCATATTCACACTTCCAAGTTCTCATGAGTCTTTGGTTTCACATCACCCTTGTCTGTTTCAAACCTTGGTCTAGAAAGGAGACAATGCAGTTTTCTTGAGCTTGGTCGTTCTAGTGGATCTAGTGGCTAGCTGCACAGTAGTGTGGTTGCATTGGCCAGCTCCCAGATATGAGTTCAGCTAATAGATTCAGGACAGGGAACAGCTAAGCACAACTGTAGGTCAACAACAGGTTCTCTCATATTTAGTAGTAATCCATTATAATACAACAGTCCTACGTACATGAAAGTTTATTCTTTTTTTATAAAATAGTTTCAAAAAAGTTTTGATTTGTTTAGAATTGTGAGAGAGGTTCACAGGGAAACCCATGATGTCCCTAAGCACAGTGAATAAGGCCAGATATAAAGACCTTACAGGTAAACGGCGCATGTATGGCAGGAGGATTTTGGTGTTTCAACAGCCATGGGTTGAAAAATTATAAGTGAGCTTACACATAAACTGGTTTCAAGGAAATACAGTAGCGTGCTATGTAATTAATATATACATGAGACAAAAGAATCAAACTAAAATAAATCAACGCAAAACAGAAAAAGTGGCAACACTATTAAAAATACCCAACCTTATTCATTGCAATTTTCCATTTACGTTCTGCTTCATTAAGGAATAAAGAGCATTGGTTTTTTGTTTGGTTTACATGGACTACCACAAGATGATTACACAATAACAGTGAAGCACATAACTGTTTATTTATACTTTGCCTCAGATGTGCTCTGCAAGTGCTCTTAACATTACACTGTGCAGTCTGGAGGGTGTATGTGAGTCTTCAGTTTTATATCCTTAAGGTTGGTTTTGAGTGTGACCAGTTTTTGTTCTATATAGTCGTATTCTGTAGATGGCAGTTTGTCCAATATCAGGTAAATGAAGCTAAAATGGTAAAAAATGCAGCACATGAGTCAGCACAGTCCCAGCATGATCTTGGTTTTAAACTCTAACTCCAAACTGATCAGTTCTGTTACATGTGTTGAAAGAACACTACTACGTCTATTGATAAGGCTTTTCTCTGCTGAACTTACAGTTATGTGATAACTCAAAACAAATTCAGATACATGTGTGTGTGAGTGTCTTTGTCATGCTGCAGCTTCAGAAAAAAAGCAGGGATTTTCAGGAATATGCTGTTCTGCAGAACTTCCTTATGCTAGAACCAGCGCATCTTTGTGGAAATTTGGCTCCAGGCTACTGTTCAGCATTGCATCTCCTAAGGCAATGTTGACATCAACATCAGATGGAAAGGTTGTTTCAGCAGTCTCTAACCTAGGAAATAAGGCTTATGATGTAAGTGCCATGTGTTTTCATCAGATGTATTGAACTGTAAACAAAACTCTAGCGATTGTGTGTTAAGACTAGAAAAAGGTTGGACTCTGTGTGAATGTTTGTACAGAAATTATATGGCAATGACATTGCTTTTCTAATCAGATACTTGTTTTTTCACTTTCTTTTCATTCAGAAAATGCTCAAGATGAAGGTGACTTGCTGCCATTCCTGATGCCTCAGTACGCCGAACAGAACAAGCAGTCCTGACCTGGCAACTTACGAATGGCACAGGGAAGCCACCAGATTGATATTCAGGTTTTGCATGACCTGCGCCAGAAGTTCCCTGAAGTTCCAGAGGGAGTTGTCTCTCAGTGCGTTCTGCAGGTTAGGTGCTGGTACTATTATTCATTGATCTTATCTCACCTCTGTGTCAGTGAGCGTGGAAAAATGTGCCACCTGTCAAAAAGGATCTTTAAGGATTTAAATCTGAAACATTTATTGCATAGTAAGATGTGTACTCTTTGTTTTTTCCAGAACAACAACAATTTAGACGCCTGTTGTGAGTACTTGTCCCAGGTCAGTCCGGGCTACCTGTACAACGAGGAAGAAAACCTGAGCTTTTCTGACGACCCCAGCTTCAACAGGCTCCGTAATCACATGACCCAGCTGAACCTGGGCCAGCAGTCTCAGAATGTGCACGTGGCCCCGGTTCGGGACGGCTTGAGAATGAACGGCAGCCGGACTCTGGCCCACAGCCTGAGTGACGGGCCCCTACAGACAGGCCAGGCTCCCAACAGTGACTTCTTTCCGCAGCCCCAGTCAGCCCCAGTGCAGGTGCCCTCCAGCCTCAGTGTATTTGGTGTGATGGAGCCCACACGCAAACCGCAACCTCCACAGCACCTTGGACTCTACCCTCTGGGTGTTAAAGGAACAACTATGGGTGGCCAGCAGATGCCACGCTTCAACCCCATTACCGTGACACTTGCCCCTAATATCCAGACAGGTCGCAACACTCCCACTTCTTTGCACATACATGGCGGGCCACAGCCGGGAGTAAGCAGTCCACAGGGTAACTCTATTTACATCAGGCCCTATGTTAGCCAAACCGGTACAACCCGGCAGAACCAGCAACAGGGGAGCAGGGCCCAGTACAGTCCCACGTCCCAACCCCAGCAGCAAATCTACCAGGTCTCACACCCCTCCTCTCTGTCTGGCTCCTGGTCCGGCCCTCAGCATGCCGCCTCCTCACATACCTCACAGCACCAGGCCCAGGGCCACCAGACCTCTCACGTCTACATGCCAATCAGCTCTCCCACAAATCCCCAGGCTCCCTCCATTATTCCCAGTGGTAGCCAGGCCTCCTCCTCCGGTGTCTCCTCATGCTCTTCTTCCTCTTCCTCCTCCGTCATGCCCACAGCTTTGTCTACCATCAGCCAGTACAACATCCAGAACATCTCAACTGGCCCACGCAAGAATCAGATAGAGATCAAACTTGAATCACCCCAGAGGAGCAACTCTACAACTACAACAGCTGTGCTGAGGACAAGCAGTGGGCCACGTTCATCCTCCACCTCCTCCTCCTGTCCGTCTTCTTCCTCCTCTTCAACCGGGGTGGCTGCTGTCCCCACCACGCCTCTGTCCATCGGAGGCCCAGGCCTGAGCCGCAGCCAGCCCACTGTTTACATCTCTGCCAGCCCACCTACTGCTGCCGCCACTCCCTCTGATGAGGCCGTGATAGCCACGGCCAGCTCCCGCTCTCAACCTAAGTTTTACATTTCTGCCAATGCCGCCAGCGACGACAGTGGGGGTAGAAACCCTCCCACAGTCTACATCTCAGCCAACCCCCCCTTGCAGGGACCTTCTGGGCCCAGAACCATGGGTGGCCAAGTGAGCATGGGTCCTGCCTACATCCACCACCATCCACCTAAGTCCCGTGCCTCTGTGGGAGGGGGAAGCACAGCTTCTTCCCCTCGTGTGGTGGTGACTCAGCCCAACACCAAATACACTTTTAAAATTACAGTGTCTCCCAATAAGCCCCCAGCCGTGTCCCCTGGAGTCGTGTCCCCCACTTTTGAGCCCAACAACCTCCTCAGCCTACCTTCAGACCACCACTTTGTGGAGCCAGAGCCCCTCCATCTCTCAGACCCCCTGTCACCACACAGAGAGAGACCTAGTGAGCATCGCAGACTCAGCATGGGCTCTGAGGATGCAGCATACACACAAGGTGAGCAATGCTGAGTATCATAACTGAGATTCAAACCTCAGGGTGCATTCCACAGGAAAAACAAATACACAAGCATTTTGACGCTCTAAACATTAGTGAATAGATCCCAGTCTGTGAGTCAAAACTTGCATTGGCTAACAGCTTGGACCATACAAACAGAAATGCAAAAAAATACTTGACACTGCTAATCCCCCACTGCGTGAAGTAGTCTCTGATGTTAAAGCTTTTTCATTTAGTAAATGTCAAGAAGCATTTTACTCTATCAGTTTTTAACAATAAAGTATAGTTGACAGGGTTTTGCTGTCCACTGTGTGGTCTTAAAAATCTCTTTCCATTATTTGACTATAATGTGTTTCCTGAGCCAAACTGTGTGTATGTTCGCTGTCACTAACGTTCAGTCAGTGTAGAATCACTGCTCTGCGTGTCCACTCCTGCAGGGAAGATAAAAACCAAGTGTGAGTGCGATGACTCTAGTGTGAGTTCTCCACAGTAAACGCTGCGTTTGCTCCAGTAGCCTCCGAGACTGTCGGATTCTGTAGTGAGTCAAACATGTCGGAGCACACTGCTGTTGCCTTTTTTGGGCGTTTGACTGTATTATATGTGAGTCATCGACTGTGGCTCCTGCACCGCGGTGACTACCACCAAAAAGGGGGCTTCACATCATTCATGCTGCCTCTGCTGCTGACCCTCATAAGCTCAGTATCCCCTTTAATTTATCTACGCTGGCTTAAAAAAAATGTGCCATTAAACAACCGTGTTGTGCTTGGCTGAATCTTTTTCAGAGTTATACTTGAAGAAGACACACTTGCCACTACATAACTATTAATTAATGCTCTATAGTGTTGAAACTATCCAAATTGAATCCACTTAACCAGATGTGTTTCACTTTATTCATGTCTCTGCAAACTATTCAGACCTCTTCACAATTTGCTCACTGTATTGTAGGTTTAAACACAATAATCTATGGTGACATTATAATCTCAATTTTTGCTAATGTTAATGCAAATTACAAACTGAAATCTCTCCCTTTTCAAAAGAATTGAGACCCTTACTTCATTATTTTAGAGGAACCTCTTTGACAGCTGTTACAGTCAGTGTTGAGCTTTGTACTGGGGGTGTGCAACAGTTCTGAAACTGTGACTGCCACCGCAACACAAGCGTCCAGTCTCTTGTTGCGGTTACAAAATAGAAGGCACAGCACGATCTGTTTGTCAGCTGAAGGTCCGTTAGAGGCGCGTCTGATGTGCTGCATCCAGGAAAAGCACAGCCTGTAGGTCATCTGTGTTATGAGGCATTCAGGAACCATACAGAGTATAGGTAATCTGTCTTTTAAAAATCCCCAACCCCAAAGAAAGATTGAATTAAGAACAGATTTGGATTCACAGTTTATCACATTCATGCTGGCAGAATGTGTCTCAGTCTCCCTGCCCAGGTGATGAGAAGTGCCTGCTGTTCCTTAAATACTGTGCTGGGAAAGTTTTTTGTCTCATTAGACCAGCGATTCTTTTTCTTCTCTAGCCCTCATGTTTGAACTGTGTCATTTAGGCTTATAAACAACAAATTGTGGAAAAAGGGGAAGGAACTCAAAACTGTGTGAAACAATTAGAAGAAATTAGAAAAGGAACCAAAACAGACAACCAGCACATGTCCTCATCACACTCACTGTAGTGTTTTGTGTTCAGGGTATAGTCATTTCGTGTTTTCACACTGGGTAACTGAGGACTACTCCATGTTGTCTTAAGTGCTCTGTGTTGAATGTGTTTGTGTACAGTGAGTGAGAAAGTTGTTTATCAGTGCCCCAGTGGGCGGTGTTACAACCTGTCAGAAGCTGGAGCTATGATAAATTATGGCCACATGCTGTAGAGACATGAACAGATCCTCTGCATGGTTAAGGCTCTGTTTTAAACACGGTGTACTTTGCAGAATTTGCCTGCAGCAGACTGCTAACTGGGATAAGTCCTGTCCCCTCATGTTACCACAATAGGTGATGGAACACGCTGGAGTTGAACGCTGTAGTAGTTTTTATGTTTTGACTGGTGTATGCAAAGATCACTGCGGTGTATCTGAAAAAAGGGTGTGCGTGTGTGTGTGTGTGTGTGCGTGTGTGTGTTTGCTCCTCTTCCAGCATTGTTGGTCCACCAGAAGGCCCGCATGGAGAGGCTGTGGCATGAGCTGGAGATGAAGAAGAAGAAGCTAGAGAAGCTAAAAGAGGAAGTCAACGAGATGGAGAACGACCTGACCAGAAGACGGCTGGAGAGATCCAACTCAGCAGCCCAAATTCCCTCTGTGAGCTTGATGCAGTAAAATTTCGTTCTGTTGTGAATTAATGTGCTTCTTTGTTTTCAGGCTTTTTGCCTTAATTTGACAGTGACAGCTGAGTTACAGACAGGAAATGTTAGGAGACTTTTGGGGTAATCATCAGCTACAGTGTGTTGATTGGTTTGCAGTTGTGTGTGATCATTAAGTGATGTTCTTTATCAGGATTTCATCTGGTTATTACTGACAGATGAGAGAAATCTGGGTCACGTTATTCTTTCAGTGCTCCTACACCCTGAAACTATGCTGATTACAGGGTCTGTTTATGATTTGGCTCTTATCTCTCCATATTTCCAGACTGACAGAGCACACAGCCTGCAGCCTACTTCACTTCAGTCTGTACTGCAGCAACTTGTGCAGCTAATTCAAAGAAAAATGTAACAGTGATCTGGAGAGATCAAAAGCACATAAAGTGAACATGTCTTTTCATATTTATTTTATGCACCAATTCACATTTATGTTATATTTGCAGCTGTGAGTTTGTTGAAAGCCCCCCCAGTCCAGATGAACTACTACTCTTAGCGTTCTGTTGAGTCAGCTGTTTTCAACGCTGTTGCAGTTTGAATCAACAGATGGGGAGGGGGGGCTGCAGAAGGCTAATTGGCCGGTGTTGCTGAGCTCAGTAGCTCCTGGGTTTAGTGTTGTTTACTGAGCTGAGCCAGCTCTGGAGAGTTGGAGCAGCTCTCCTCCTGACACGGTCACAGCTCTGCTCCACTGACTTGGGACGCCTAGAAGCACTGTCCTGGTGAGCTTACACTGTCCTGTTTCCTTCTCTGTCAGATCAACGAAATGAAGCAGCTGCGAAGTGATAACAGGCAACTGCAGATCGACATTGACTGCCTAACCAAAGAAATTGATCTTCTTCAAGCAAGAGGTGAGACTTTGTCACTGTCTGTCTCATTCAGTTTTCTTAGATATTTGGGCTTTCGGTTTGTGTCCATGTGAACAGTAAGTCATCAATGCCTGCAGCTGTAACACATGGACCAGGTCTGTTCACATCCTCTCAGCACACGCAGCCTCTGTGCTGCCATTGTGCTGTTAACTACCAGTTCTTCCTGAATTACATCCTGCTGCTGGTTGGTAACAAGGGTTTTATTGGCCCCATGGCAGCACTCCACCGCTGACAGAGATCAGGCCACCAGCTAACAGGTTTACACAGGTGAAGGAAGGAATACTGTAACACATCATAGGCGATACCTGGGATTTAAAGTCACATGTGGATAAATGTCATATATATTATTAGTAGCAGGGCCTGAAATTCATTTTTAATAATGGAATTCCCCCTTAAATGTTTCACATAGTGGGGGATTTATAAAACGTATAAACTTGGGGAGGATAGTGTTTTTGTGAGCCCTAACTAAAAGTCTTATCTAGTCCTTTTCTTATCTTAAATTGTATTTTGCTGCCCTCCACCAACTTCTGGAATTCGCTGAACCATTGTTTTTGCATCAGATCTATACTAGCATGATAAAATCAATATTTTAGTATTTCTCTAGTTTACATTAAGTAATTTACTCTGGTTTCACCAAAGAGTTGGCTGTGTGTGCATACATCCCTTCACATGCTCTGTCGTGTTGACCTGGCTGACTGATGAAAACACTGCCACCCCATGGTGGCAACACTGCCAACTTAGTAGCTACTGAACCACACGATAAAGAGAACTCGGAGCTGCAAAAGAAACGAGGAGAGGAAGAAAATCCCCCAGACAGAGTCGTATATCCAGGTAGCTTATATATACAGATGTAGTGGTTGAATGTGTCAGTGTTTTTCATTGCGGCATTCATGTGGTATCCTGCTGTTGGCCTTCCGTCGGCCTAGTTCAGTCTCATATGTCCATATGTAATATCAGGTGTGTTTTGTAGGAAACTTATGTGAATAGTAGTTATTATTAAGTTATGTAAATGAAGGAAGCTACATTTACACAGACAGATGTTGTGGATGGTGGTGAACACGCAGGGCTCAGGACTTTCACACCAGCGGACAGAGTTTGTTTCTATGATCTGCCATAGGCTTCACTGCTTTTCTCTACTAAGATATAAAAATAATAAAACTCAGCTCTTTTGATGCAGTGTGCGTGTAAATAGTGAGTGAGACTGGACAAGACTGAATCTGTAAAGTTATGAAATCATGAATTGTGTTAGCGTCAGTATCACATGGAGACAGTTTGGTTTTCACAGGGTCCTCCACATCTAACCAGGTCAAAGAGCAACATCACAACCCCCACTTAACATATGTTAAAGCTGTTGTTCTTCTAGGTGGCAAATTCTTACCTTACATCAACAATGCTCAACTGAGCATGTCCATGTCTGCAGCTGCTGACAATTTGCAGTTGAAAACTAAACAAACAAGAATCTGATAAACATTTAAAAAAATGAAATCGGTACTTTGAGGGAGAATCCAACCAAAAAAGGTGACAAGATGGCATAACTATTATAATAAAAGCCTCCCTTCTTCTGGTGCAGCTACATTAGAAATGTAAAATGTGCAGCAGCTGAATTGTGCTGCCCTGTCTTCTTCTTTGGTGCTTATGCAGACAAAGGAAAAATGTGTTATGTGCCAAACAGCTTTCCTGTGCTGACAGTGGACTTCTCCAGCCAAACCTTCTTCTACTTTGAAGGCAAATCACTACGTGTTTCCCGCTGCACTGTCTGTAGAAACCGCTACACAGCAACACAGCAGCACAATGCCACACACAACTTCCCATTCAGCCTGTTCATTAGGTCTACAGCTCTCTCTGTACAGAAATATGCACAGAGAAGTAAGGACAACATGCATCAGAGTTGGTGTAGTTTAGCTGCAGTTATCACAGTGGCTAAAGCGTATTAAAGATTTAGACAGAAAATTCAGTGGACAGAGATCTGTGTTGTTTGGGTGAAAGAAGTAAATGAACATACACACAATTCATCATAACACTCACTTCATCATACGTGAGGATGTGCAGAAAAGTTCACAACATAATTTACTGTTACACTCAGTGAAGTTACCGCTGTCGGCACCTGTAGAAATGCGCACAGAAGTTCTGGCTGTGGAGATGTTCTTATGATCATTTTACTGACTGATGGCTACAGGTGTTTAATGAACTCACAGGAAATGATTCTGCAAACAACACATGACGCAGCTGTAAAAAGCGTATATCGTCAGTTTTCACCCATAGTATTATTATATTATTATTATTATGGCTTCATAAAGAAAAACATGAGGCGGAACATGGATCTGAACTCTGATGTGAAAATCCTTGATTGGTCCACGATCCCCGTCTGCTTTAACTGTTGTAGCTTCCTTCATTCACATCAAAAGTTGCATCTTAATCAAATCCATTAAATTACACGACTTAATTTAACAACAGCTACAAAACACACCTGTTATTAAAGTTTAGTTACATATGGACATTTTAGCAGAACAAGTACAAAATAATACTTTAATTGCAAGGATGGGAAGCCATCCTTGCACATGGCTTCCCATGTGGATCCC
>OMLM01000513.1:32364-52951 GCA_900302695.1 Helostoma temminkii
CAAAAACATACCACATTGGAAAATGTTCTGAAGAGGAAATTAGTCAGGTTTTAGTCAGTGGGACCATCAGATGTGAGTCTGGGAGTCATGTCTTATCTAAAGAAGAGACACCTGGGGCTTCAGACACAGAAACGTGACCATGTTGTCTGATAAAGTCAATATAGAGTAAATGATACAATGTGCATGTGTGTGTGTATTTTTTGGACAGTGAGAACTGAAAATCTATTAAAATGTTCAGTGTTATTATGCTGAATATTAAATGTTAACTAATGAACTAACAGTAAATCTGACATCATATCCACACACAGTAATGGTCACAGTTTGCAGTAGCCTAAATACTAAACACAGGACTTTTTGCATCATAACATGAGCTGTAACCTGAGTATGCTCTAGGTGCTGTTAGTGTGAGCTGAGCGCCACCTACAGACGTTACACTGTAGCAGATGCCATTCTCTGGGGCAAATGACATGCAGTTGTGGAAAAAGTGGCCACATGATGCGTCAGAGAGTGATGCTTTTAACCGCTACATCTGTAGTGGTGAAAGTAATATTTTATTCATGTCAGATCTTCAGCGTGATGCAGTATTAATTTTCTGTGTAACTGTCATCACAGCTGTTACTTTAGCAGACTGGTTAGGCAGACTGACTATCAGACATTCAAATAATGTTTAAATCCCTTGTCAGAGGCGTATAAAGTACGCAGATTAAGTGCTCGAGTTCAAGGGCAAGTATTTACCTAGAAAAACGAGTAACAGTACCAGGTAATATTTTTACACTATAGTACATTCTATAAAATTTTTTAAAGCACTCCACAAAAAAAACTATGTATTTTAACAAGTGAAAAATTTGACCGTGAAAGAAAAATGGTGGGGCTGATTGTACTTAGTACAGTATTTGAGTAATTGTACTTAGTTACTCACCAACTCTGTCCCTCATGTTATATTGTCAAAGGCACAGCCCTGTACATTGTACAAACAGAGCAGCTCATTTCACCTTTGTTAAATTTGACCCATGGATACAATCTTAGCCAGTTAGCCTGCGACTTGTCTTTAGACTGTGCTGCACAGGTAACGTTGACATCACCTGCACTGGTGTTTGCAGTATTCCTTTCGGGTTCCGGTATTATATATTTTTTTATAATCAGCAGGTTCGACTTCGGTTGATGTACATTTAAGTTTTCACCAGTGATCCATGTTTCCATGCTTTCGTGTTCATACTAATGAAATCAGACTGGACCTCACTAGTAAGATATGGTGCAGCATCTCTCGTAGCCTTGTAGTCATTCTTTAATATTTCCACACTGACTACAGTCATGATCTGAAATACAAGTATTCAATACTATGCAATTTTCTGGTCAACAACACATTAAAGTTTTGCTAGTTTGTGACAATTACTCCTTCCTCCTGTTTCCAGGACCACACTTCAATCCCAGTGAAATCCATAATTTTTATGATAACATTGGATTCCTTGGTCCGGTTCCACCCAAACCCAAAGGTACTTCATCTGTTGGTAAGTTTAGAAAACGTTTCCCGGTCATCAGTCGACATTCCTCGTGCCATTGTAAACATTGACACAGTCCTACTGATACAGTGGTGATGGAAAGTTTGTGAACACTTGAGAAAATTTTCTGCATAAATGTGACACGATCCACATGGGAAGCCACTAAATAAAGTGAGACAAAAACATACCACATTGGAAAATGTTCTGAAGAGGAAATTAGTCAGGTTTTAGTCAGTGGGACCATCAGATGTGAGTCTGGGAGTCATGTCTTATCTAAAGAAGAGACACCTGGGTCTTCAGTATCAGTCTAAGCTTGACAGCACAGGCTTGTAGAAGTGAGTGATGGCGCCAAAACAGGGGATTTCTGAAGACCTTAGAATAATTGTTGATGCTCACCAGGCTGAAAAGGCTTTTAAAAGAATTTCTAAAGAGTTTGGACCACTGATTAACTGCCACACAGGTTACTCTCCCTAGGAGTAACCTGGAGCGGTACTTTAAAGTTCAGACTTGGAAAGTTCCAACTCCTGACTCAAGTGTCCGGAGAGTCCTGACTTTCAAGGACAGGAGGACACTGTAAGGTCAAGGGCAATTGCAGCAGCAGCAGCAGCGTCCTTGCTCACAGCACAAGCTCAGCTCACCTGCGTCCTGTCAGTCATATGCATTCATTATTTAAAGGAGCAATTCTGGGCTGTAATAATGTGCACTCTCTGTATATACTGTATAACGAGACAGTGGCCACAGTACAACAATACTAGAAACATTTAATATTAACATACAGCTTTGTGTGTCCATCACCTGCCATTGTTGCTGGTTGGTGCAAAATGCCTTATGGGGCATTTGGTTCCCTAAGACCACAAGTTGTGGTTCTTTAGTCTGTACTTTGAATTAGAACCGTTCTTGGGCTGATGACGTTTCACACTTCTGCAAGTACAGAGAATAACGCAGATTAAGAAGGGCGGTAATGTCAAATGTATATAATCCAGATGATCTTCACTAAGGGTTCACAAACATTCACATGACCATACACCACTGTGCACTTCACTACATAATATAACTTCTCACATTTCAGTACCTTCCTGACTCCTGACTGTCGCTCTTCATCTCATGTCTCTGTAAAGCTGTAGTGTGACCACAATGATCTCTACATGAACAGTGTGTTTATCAGGGTGTGACACCATCATCAGACTTCATTGCTTTCTTCTTCTTCTTTTCTCCTGAACTCTAATCACGTCTCATCCTTCCATCTCTGTCATACTCGGGCCAGACAGGAGAGGATGTAGATATAATGTGACCTCTGAGCTCATGATGAAACCCTCCCCTGGTCCTTCCCCTCCTCTACCGCTCGGTTGGTACCTCTGTTCTCCTCTGTCCTTCCTTCATCTCTGCATTCATCAGCTTCTGTTTTTGTCATATTTCACATCTGTTCAGTCTTAATGTAGCATTGAATTCTGTGTAGCTATTGATGAAATGATAAGTGGAGAGGCCAGACAGCTCTGCAGTGTGTTTTTACTTTACTGCCTCCTCCATTGACCCTGTTCTTCTTCTCCTCCTCCTCCTCCTCTTACTCTTCCTCTCTGACAGACGGAGGCAGTAAGATTGTGAAGCCCACCGCAGACCAGGAGGAGGATGAGGGGGCACAGTGGAGCTGCACAGCCTGCACCTTCCTCAACCACCCCGCCCTCAACCGCTGTGAACAGTGCGAGTTCCCGCGGCACTTCTGAGCCATTTAGGCTGTGACACGCCGCCGCCCCTCCTCCACCCACCCACCTGCATTCTACCAGACTAGATTAGAAAAAGGGCCTTTCTGTTTCCTTCTTCCCTACGTGTATGAAAACTGGGACGGGGCATAGTCGCTGTGCATCGTCCGGCCTGTTGTTGTTGTTGTTTTCCTGTCTCCTCTGTCAGGTTTGTAGAATGCTGTCCATTGAAGGCTTGACTGGATAGTGTTTACAACTTGTGGTCCTTCTAAAGACTCGGATGATACCTCACCTTAGAGACTTGGATTGCGCGGAGGTCACCTCCACCTTTTTTCTGCTCGACGGGTGACACTTTCCCTGGGGATACCTTGCTGCTCCCACTTACAGTATTACGAGCGTGGCCCCGCAGTGTGATGGCGCACACACACACACACACACCAGCAGGTGCCAACATGCCTTTTGCTGAGTTAATATTAGCGATTTTCTTCCTGTGCAGTGGCATGTCTGGGGAATACGGGAACTGTGCTCGGCCTCTGCTCTCCATCTGAAGGGCAAAACTAACAGACTACTTGTGGACTTTACCGTTTGTTTGCTGTTTGTAGAGGATGTGGAAGGGTAAACTGGCAGAGTCTCTGCCACTCTAACAGGCCTTTTGTCCTCCCGCCTTCAGTATGCCCCTTTTTCTGTCTCTTCAATCATGAGTTAAAGAAAAAAACTATGTTGCATGCTTTGTGTACAGTACACGGAGGCGGAAACTCCCTTAGAGCTTTTAACTGTACATAATTTTAGAATGTGCCTTAAAACCCTCTTCCTCACACTATGAATCACTTGTATTTCCTGTAAGTATAGCTTTATAGACTTTTATTAACTTTTTTGTTCTGTTTCCCTCTTCTAAACAAATAAGCACCACGCTCCCTTTTTAAGCTTTTTACTTGATATCTGTGAGAGTTGAAGCCTTGCAGAAGCAAAGGAGCAGAGCAGTCATCACCAAGCTACGTCTGCTGGGTCCGTTCATCGCTTGTGGATTTGCTCATTTTTCCCGTGTACGATCTGCAGATGCAGCAAAGTGGAAGGTGATGGTGGAATTTTTTTGTTTGTTTGTTTGTTGTTTAGTTTTTGTTTTGTTTTCTTTCTTTTTTTTCTCCAGGGCACCAAATATGTTTGGGTCTGTCGGGGGAGGGATTGGGGTCAAAAAGCAAAATTACAAGTGCTATCTTATCTGACAACTGGAATGTAGGTTTAATGTTTGGGGGACAACTACACCTCAGTGCAGAGACACTCATTTTCCAGTAGAATCAGGACGTTACTGCAGATTGATGACAAAGTGCTCCTGGAACAACACGTTGGGTTTCTGTGAGGTACCAAAAGTCAAAAGCAGACATTTTTCTGTTCGAACTGTTCCTATAATGTTGAATATTCCTATGGCTGCCAAGGAAACCATGTTTTTAGCAAAGTGTAAGCACAATATGTCCACTCTGTCTACTCTCTTATTTTTATTTGGCTCAGTTCACCCTCCTAAGCTTTTATTGATGAGGGTGTTTCTAAAGTTTACTTATTGTCATTAACTTGCCTTAACTGTGGAGTAGTTACTTTTTCCACGTTTTGTCAAATGTTGTGTTGGTGCCTTTAGAACCATTGATAATCAGTTCTGTCACATCCAAGTGCCATTTTGAAAATCAAAATCCATTTCAAAGTAGAGGATGAATTATTGTCTCTTAAGCACTTATGCCATAATTTTTGTTTCTTCCAACCCAAAGAAACCAGTTTTCAGCTTTATCTGCACCTTGGTGTGAAGAGGCAGTTTATTCATGTTTTAGTAAATGGAAAAAAATAATTTGGATATCTAAAGTGTTTTTTGATTTTAGCTGGGAAACTGTCTTTGTAACAGATAAGTTATTTGTAAAAATAAAAAAAAAATCTATTCTGAAGTTGGTGTGTGTGTGTCTGTGTCTGTGTCTGTGTGTCTGTGTCTGTGTGTGTGTCTGTGTCTGTGTGTGTGTGTGTGTGTGTGTGTCTGTGTCTGTGTCTGTGTGTGTGTCTGTGTGTGTCTGTGTCTGTGTGTGAGATGTTATTTTTCTCCATTAGATGGCAATAACATCTTGTCTGTTATGGAGACATCAGCTCAGTGTTTCCAAGTCTTTACACTCAGTAAAACAGTTTCAGTATTTCACATAGTGAAATGTGTGTGTGAAGAAATGAAAGGGAAAAGCATATTTGCATATTTACACCTACAGAAAAATATGGAATTTACAGTTTAATAATTACGGCCATTTTAAGCAGAGCACCTCCATTTTCAGGGGCTAAGGGGGAGGCAGTAGGAAAATGTGTGAGCCATATGGCTCAAAATTATTTGGGCAATTCACTTTTACCTAGTTAACTGACCAGGCGTGAAATCCAACAAGGCTCAGACCACTGGTAACATTGAAGAACCAGAAAGTCAGATAATTACTAGAAAACCTCTAAAAAACTTCACATGTCCTGGATTCAGATTATTTGGACTGATGACACAGATGAAAGATTAACTTGTACCAGAATGATGGAAAGAAAAACAAGGTGACGTGTATGGCTGCCAGTGGAGCGGGCTCACTGGTATTTACTGATGATAGGTGACTGGTGTAACTGTACTCTGCTCACATTCAGCTAAATGCTACAAAACTGATAGAGCAGTGCTTCACAGTGCAGCGGAATAATGACCCTAAACATACTGAGAAAGCAAGAGAAGTGGACTATTCTTTAATGGCCACATCGGTCACCTGATCTTAACCTAACAGCAGCTTTTCAGTCACTGAAGCAGAAAGACCCACAAACAAGCAGCAACTGATGAACCCCAGATTCTTCAGACTTCAGACAGTCATTGCTTACAAAGGTTTTCATCCAAATATGAACAAGTATGGTCATATTTACAATTATGTCACTTTGCCCAAATACCTTTGAGCTCCTGAAAGTAAATGTTCTCTGCTTATAATGGTTGTAACTCCTAAACAATAAATGCAATATCTTTGTGAAACCTGGAAGTTCTGGACCTAACTGTTAATCTGTACCAGCCTCAGAGAATTTGATGATACTCAGGCAGTTATTATCTAATTCAGACATATCAGACGGTGGCTGATGTATGATGATGGTTGAGGCTACAGTAGGTAGCTGTAAAGTATTAATATTGGTTATTGGTGAAGGTAGTTGATGGCTCCAGTGGATCACTTCCTCTGATGTCATAATAGCATTAGAAACATGTTGAAATACTGGTTCAGCAGAAACACCATATTGTGTTATGTAGATATATTACACACTGTTTCACAATATGACTGGATTTTTACTCTGTATAACAAAACACATAAAACACGTTCCTCATTGTGTAACAGTTTACTCAGCACATAAACATTCACAACAGCAAAGTTAATGGTTTTTCCCAACCTGAAGTGTGGTTGGTTTAAATTGATCTGCACTCCATTGTGTTAAACATAGTTAGTGACCTGTTGTTTTAGTGTAAAACTAAAAATAAGCAGCTTTCCAAAGCACTTTTCAGCTTTATCTTCACCTTGGTGTGAGGAGGCAGCTGAGAAAGGAAGGTTATTCTCTACATGATATATATATATATATAGAAATATGAACACTTTAGCCTCCAGAGACCAATCGGCACAGAAGACTCAGTGAAAGGTCAAAGTGCACATCTGTCCAAGGAGAAAAGTACAACCTGAGTTTTTAAAAAGCTGTGTAAAATCTTCATAAAAACAAATCCATATTCTATTCACAATAGAAAACATGTCAAATGTTTATACTGAGAAATTACATCTCAAAAATTAAATAAAAATAATATAATAAAAATGTAGCCTCTCGCCCGTAAGCTGGCTGGGATAGGCTCCAGCACTCCTGTGACCCCTGCGTGGACTAAGCGGTTCAGAAGATGAATGAATGAATGAAATTTATGAAAAGAAATAAGGTAAATCAGAAATTGATGGCAGCAACATGTCTCAGAAAGATTGATACAGGTCCATGTTTACCACAGTGGAGCATCCTCTCTTCTCATAACAGTGTGTAAACATCTGGGAACTGAGGAGACCAGTCGTTCTTTGTTGAGTTCTGGAGAGGAATGTTGTCCATTTTAATCTGATACATGATTCTAACTGCTCAACAGTCCTGAGTCCTTATTTAGTTTTTCTAGATGCACCAGTTATTTTCTACTGGTGAAAGTTCTGGACTGCAGTCAGAGCAGCTCAGCACCTGGACTCTTTTACCATGAAGCCGTGCTGTTCCCTTACAAAAAAATAGTATACTCTGAGTTTATTTTATTAAGTATACTAATAGTATGCTTGAATATACTTCTTTTTCTTAAGGGTTGTCATAAATGCAGTATGTGGTTTAGCATTATCTTGCTGAAATATACAAGGTCTTCCCTGAAGAAGACATCGTCTGGATGGAACATATGCTGCTGTAAATCCTGGATATATCTCAGCTTTTTCTGGATGTGCAGGTAACATAACATCATATCGAGCTGGAAGGTTCCTCTGCTTTTTAGTCTGGAGGACACTGAACCATAGTTTGCAAAAAGAAAGACAAATTTTAATTCATCTGACCACAGAACAGCTTCTGCTTTGCCAGCGACAGCAGTGTTTCTGGATCATGTTCCTATTTGGCTTCTTTGCATAATTTCAGACATATCCCTAGCACACATTTCTCAGAATTCGATTCTCGGAATATTTTGATGATATGAACTGTAGATGATGAAAGGATGATTTTTTTTTACATTGAGAAATATTGTGAAATTGTTTGACAACTTTTAGATGCCGATTTTCACAGATTAGTGATCCTCTGTCCATCTTTACTTCTGAGATTTTTATACCCAGTCTTGTTACTGACCTGTTGCTAATTAACATAATTAGTTGCTAAATGTTCTTCCAGCTGTTTCCTGTCAGTTCCACTTACTTTCAAGCTTTTTTTTGTGTGTTGCTGCCATCAATTTTAACTGTAAATGTTTCCATTTTAAACATTTGATATATTTTTCATGGAGTTGTACTGTGTCCTCCTTGAGAAAAAGATGTATCACTTCTCCTTGGCTGAACCAAAAGAAAATAACACTGTGCACTGGAGGCTCAGGTCAGTGGGCCTCATGGGCACATGAGAAGAAAAGGCTGCAGTGAAACAGACGCAGTCATTTGATCAGGTTCAAGTTTGAGGTGTTTGGATCGAAGCACAGAACGTTACAGAACCCGTGAAAAGCTGACAGATGTCTGCCTAACAAAACAAGTGTGGAGGTCTGTTTTGTATCCACGCTGACACAATCTGAATCGTACTGAAGATTCATGACGTTCCCTCTGAACTACAACTGATTGAGGTTAGCTTCATTTTACAGCAGGACACTGACACCAGACTTATTCGTAGAGCTGGCCAAGCCAACGCTGTCACCAAATCTGAACCCCATTCAGCTTTTTTTGTGATTAAAAAGTGAAGCTTAACATGCTGATCAGTCCAGTTCACCACAGACAACCAAAGTGATGTGAGTGCTTTTATTTCACAGTCACAGCAAAAACACTAAATTCACATCAGAAACAGGTGCTTGACTTTCTTTACAGAAGTACAGAGAATAGAGTTCCTCACTTTGAGGCAACATGAGAAAAACAACACGCGCTGCTTTAATCAAACGTCCGTCAGTGCTACAATAAGTAGCATGTATGGAGCATAGTGCATTGCACTTTTATACTGGGATAAATAAATAGCATTCAGTGTGTCACATTTACGAGACTTCGATACATTGAGTCATTTTATAATGCTCTACATAAGGGGTACTGTGGGGTGTGTTTTTCATCTGGGTTGAGAACTCCGAAGTGGGCTCCAGTTGAATAAATCCAAGTCTTTGTGATCTAGTAGGAGATGTGGCTGGTTCTGTAGCGCTGGATGAGAGAAATCAGTTTGGACATGTCTGAGATGTGTGGGTGATCGTTCATGACTTGCTCCACGTGCTCTGGAGGGAAGAGGGCGATCAGCTGCCTTTTCCTCTGCTCCCTGGCATCAGAGAGGCCGCTCTGTACCCACAGTTCCCTGGTTAAGCTGTGGGCCTGTCTGTTGGAGGGCTGTCTGAAGAGCTGCTTCGCAGGATAGTCCCCGTTGTGTTGATGCAGAACTGGGCAGGAGCTCCAAGCTTGGTAGTACTGGGGTATTGACAACTTAGACTGCTGGTGGCAGCTCCCGCACTGGCTGAACACTGTGTTTTGATGGGGGTGGAAGCCTCCTCCGTTTGGACAGGTGTTCCCGTTGTATGACCCAGCGAGGGAGTAGTCATCATGGCTCAGGCAGCAGCTGGGCACCCCGCTGCTGTAGCTGTGATGGCGGCACTCGACGCTGTACGGCACGTCTCGGATGTGGAGCATGGACAATGAGCTGCCCAAGGAGCTGAAGGCCTCATCTACATCTGAGCTCGAGTATTGGTGGAGGCTCGTGTTGGGTTGGCTTCTGGGGCTGCTGCAGTCTCTCTGGTGGATGAACTGCTCACTGGGTGAAGCCCTGTGCAACTGGTCCTCCACGCTCAGGGGCGGAGTGCTGGATGAGGTGTACGTGTCCTGCAGGCTTGGTTTGGGCGAGAAGTTCTTGGCTCTGTCTCTCTGCGCCCTCAGCTCGTCGGCCACGGGGAGCTGTGATTGGTTGGCGCGCTCTGGGTGGTAGAACTTGCACTTCACGCCATAAGTGCACTTCTTTCCTGGAAGAAGGAAACAAAATATTACTTGTGAGCTTTAGGAACAGCAGCTTAGCATCTTAAAGACGTGTAGCTCCTCTTAGCAACTCAGGTGTTTATTATGCTGCAGTGGAGAATGAGACAAACAGTGCCCACTACTGGCTGAGGGAGTGTCTCTCTGTTTCCCTATGACTACATACAGTGGAGCTGGAGCACAACTTCTACTTTTCACTTGTCTTTTGAAAATCTCAAAACTCCAGTTTGACTCATGTTTTGACTTCCTCTGTGGATTGAGAAAACATTTCAGCATTATGAAATGTGTATTGTAGTATTATGAAATACAGTAACAGATGCAGCGAGGCAGTGTGTGGAAACAATCTGCCAAACTCAGAATCACAGTTAAAAGTAAAGAACAAATATGCACGTGCACGCAAACATGCACTGATAACAGCACGGCTGATTCAGCTTTGAATAATTACTTTTATATATTTCACTTGTTTTTATATAAATTGCACCTTTAAATTTATTTATTTTTTGAGTTATTTTGTTTTTTTGTTGCAATATTATTTTAAAAATCATTGTTTATCATCAATTATTAAACTGCCCCGATGATAATGATTCATTAAACCGTTATAAAACCTGCAGTAACTGTCATTGTCTGCAGGTGGCACTGGTGGCAAACTAGCGTTTAGCCTCCTTGCCTGTAGATGGCGCATATTAACATTTCTGTAATACTGTCTGGTGTATAGTGGCCTTGTTAGTAGTTCATGTGAGGACAAAATGAAACTGATGTAATAATGTATATGCTAGTTGTTCTTAGCTGCCACTGAAGCAAAATGTGAACCAACCGTAGGGGCAGTGCTGCAGCTTGTTCTCCGACGTCCACGGCTTCTTCCTCAGAAAGTCATCAATGGTGGGACCATTCCTGCCCAGAGGATCATCTGGAGGCATGAACCTGCACCAGCACAGATCCACAGTCAGCATCGAGCGACATCAGTGCAATAAATGGTTAAAATAAAATTTTAATTTAAATTTCCCTCCACAATGTGAGCACACCCCTTCATGTGGCTTGAGCACCATCATCTTACTTGTCATTGGCGAATGAGTACATGAGCAGCCTCTCTTCTATGAACTTCTTCCACTTGGGATTCTCTGTCTGCAGGTCGCGGTAGTTGTCGTTAGACACGACGATGCCGTCTGATTCGACCGCCAGCTTGATGATGTAGCGGTCGTCGTAGCACACCACCCTCTTACCGTTTACGCAGCGAGACGGTGTGTACACCAGGATTTTCTTCCTTTCCAGCTCATGGAGGATATGTTGATCTAGGAGACAGAATACAGTTGTTTAGTATACTGTCTTTTCAGGCTTCCACAGCAGTGACCTGGTACTTCACACAATATAAACTTTGATTAAAGTATCAGTTTGCTTTACTAACAACCTGGATTGAGTGTTGGTGTTGCTGGATTGTGTTGTAAATTCCTACAATGTGGGGACACTGTGGGTTTTTTCCAGTTGGTGCATGATATGGTGGCTGTTTCATGGGAAATCACATTATCTGGTTCCACTGGGCTCATTAAAGGTGAACACACACTTAAAAAGATGCAGTGGATATCTTAAGCTTAAAGGTGTGGAGCTGTACTTGGCTCCTCCTCACCTCCTGCTTTCTGCTTTCTTGTTTGTTTACTTAACTTGATCCAACAAAAAGTGTCACTGAGTGGCACTTCCTCATTTTTTAGACGTCCGGTGGACAGTTCACTGCTTGTTCTTCACAGCAAAACTAAGCAAAATCTCTTGCAGGCACCTTTGGATGCAGTTAATCCATGTGGATTAGCAGCTAATAATCAGCAGGACTGGTAGGAATTTACCAGCAGTCATCAGCTACGTGCAGAAATGCCAGGCAACACACAGAGATGGTTAATATTAACCCTCCAGCTACTGTCTCAACACGTCGTATGAAAAACACGCTCAGTGTTGTGGCTTCTGCAGTTTATCAAATGAATCAGCTTGTTTTGTTAAGTGTAAAATGCATCATTTCCTGTAAAGCAGACTTTCCATCCAGACTGTGCACCTGCTTACGTGCCAGTTCAATTACGGTGAAGTGGCTCTGTTAGAACTAATGCTGGTGAACGAAAGAAGATCATAACAAGTTAATTTTCCTTCAAAACTCGTAGTTTCAGAACAAACTTCTTAATAACACTTGTCATATACTGTAAGTGAAACCAAACTTGCCTTTTAGCAGGAGGTCAGCAAGATGACAACAACCGACAACTCAGAAAGTGTGGAGGCTGATGATTTCTAGATACAAAGGCTGTTTGCAACCTGCACTTATCAATATCTGTTCTACTGACATTACACCAAATCACTATGTGCAATGTAAACCTGCTCTCTTCAGCATAATGTCTGTCAAATATCAGGCACCTGATCCCAGTGATGTGTTTAGCAGTCAAACAGACAGATTCAAGAGCTGGAGACGCTAAAGCGAAGCTACAGTATGTTAAAGGAGAATTAATAATGCATATGAAAGATAATGTTGTTAACTGTTAGCTGCATAATAATGTATAAAAACACTTATTAAAATGGAAGTGATGTTGATTGTTTTATCGTCTGTACTTTCTGATCACTTGAAAACATCCATGTGAATTCTAACACTCACTTAGTGGTCATGAATCACCCTTTAAAAATTCACAATCAGCTCGTAGCATTACGTACTGAAGCTGGAAGCCGCTGTGCACAAATGCTAACTGCTAGCAGTGCCTCCAGCTGTGTTTCTGAATGGGTTTGTATTAGAATCATTTGACAACACTGACCCAAATTCAAAGATGAGATCAGGTAACAATGACGTCACTCAAAAATAAAGGATTTTTTTGGTCATTATAGTTATTGTCTAAAATGTGCTGTTGTTAGTGCTGCTCAGAGGGCATTTGTTAGGTTTTCTGTGTAATTCTATATTGTTGTATTGTCACATTGTGAACAGTCTTGAATTGAATTTATTATATGGTTGGCCTTTTTTTTTTCTTGTTTTGAATTTTGTTTTGAAATGATCATCCCAGAAAGAAATATACTGTCCCAGGACTGAACTGTTTTGGACTCCTGACTCCCAGAATTCAGGAAACACCTTCAGAATGTAAGTGTTTACTGCTGTATGGGTGTCTGGAGAGTTAGCGCAGTGACTAATACAGTGGGAGGCAGAATCTGAGTCTAGTTTTACACCAAAGACAATGAAAGAAGTCGTGTGACTTTCTTGTGAGGCACAACTCCTTCAAACAGGACACATTTATTAACCAACAGCAGTCATATAGTAAAGTAATGTGACAAACGGTTAAGGTCAGACTTAAGGAAGAAACCACATATCTAAAAATAACTTTCAGGGAATTCTTACATTTAGTGGCATTTCCCTTTAAGAGCCTCAAAACCTCTGCTCAGTCATGTGACCTCACCTGTGATAGGTGCCTCCGGGCGCGGCTGCTCCTTCCTCCACAGGGGAACGAACACTGTGATGTCACGCACCCCTCTGTCCAAGAACCAGTTCACTGCCAGCTGGAGGCCCTGGCACGAAAACACCTTCTTGTCGCCATGGCTACAAAGACACAGAAGCCAGATTAAATTAAAGAATAAAAAAAAAATGTACTTCTTCTTTTGTGCACATTCCACATGCACACACACCTCTTCTCCCTTTTTCAGGAAGTGGATGGTGTTGTAAGGCATAACTGCAAAAGCCCAAGATGAGTCACGCTGAAAACTGTTCCCGTGCATCTTACTAACATTTTACTCCAAATGACTGTGCTTTATAAAACAGCAGACAATCCTGGCTTGATACACTGCAGTGCTGATACAGTGTATACAAGTCTGATCTGTTTTCTGTCATGTTTGTTCACCTGGAAAACATTTGCCCTATGAAATCTAAACCTGCTGTATCACTCTTTACAAGGGAACACAGGTGCTACCTGGCTTCTGACTGGATCATTTTGCCAGAAGGAGAGTAAAAAGCGAGAGAGTGTGTGTTTGTGTGTACTGAACGTGCATGTGGGACTTCCCCTTTATTGGCAGCAGGAAGTGCTGAAACACTTTGCATACAACAGGTACCAAAGACAAGACCTGGCCTGAGATAGTGTAGTTCATGGATTCTAAATAAATGTTATCTGCCAACAATATTTTTACTGGCATGTCATAAAGCTGACTTTGAATGAACAGTATTTCCTTGATGGCTGACATAGTGCACAGTGTGTACTGCTCATCACATTTAATCAGTGCCATCAGAGAGCTATGCATTTCAAATTTAGCATGTTTGTAGGTGTTTTTAAAAAGTGTAAGGCTGAGGTGACGTGTAAACCAGGTGCTGAGTCTCTGCGGGTTCATGGAAGTTAGTGACACCTTTTACATTACACAGTGATTTAATGCATGCTAGCTTTGGTAGCTTTGCTAATTAAATATATTGATATATTGACAGTGCAGCTTTAAAGTATCACATTTCTTGTTTGCTGATGTAACTAAATCTGAACTAAAGCCTGAGCTACACAGGAGCAGCGAGATTATAATCTAGACAGGGTCGAGAAAAAGAGGATTCAGCATATTTGCTGATTGAGCTGCACTAGGCACCAAACGTCAGGATACCTCCAGCTCTGATCCTTCTACTGGGATCCTGTTTAAAATCATCCAAGTCCATCAACTTAAAACTTTGATAACTTCATCAGCTGCTGAAACTGAAACATTAGAAGCTTGACCATTCGTTGTTAGTAGACCGAGCAAATGAACCAGACTTTTGTCAGTCTGGTTCACAGCAAATCAGGAAATGTTTGTGTAATTCTGAAGAGAAACAGACAAAGGATCCCGATGACAGCCTCTGTCACAGCTGATGGGATTTCACATCAGGGGCCACACTACCCTTAACACGGTTTTACCTGCATGCAAAGGTGTGGCAGTAAATAAATTCTCTTCCTTCTTCAAGTCAATTCACGTCCTTACAGGAAATGTCTTGTGAAAATATCTCTCTTTTGTTTTCCACTCTGAATTCACATGGTGTCCTCCACCTACTCTCAAAGTTATTTGGTCGACTCAAAGCTTCCTTGTTACCCAATATAGGTCAGGTAATGTAAGGCTGTCAGCTATGAGCTCACGATCACGTAAGTATCTCACCTCAGCTGTGCTACAACTCACTCTGGATGAGACCTGAGCAGCTTGAAACTGGCGTGAAATGACTGTCAGGCGTCAGGTGATGTGAAGTAAGTGAACATGAAAAAAAATATTTTTCACTTCCCACGTTTAAAGAGGAAGTGTGATCAAATCTGTGAACTGAAACATTTGACATAAACGGAGACGCTCTCCACAAATGGAAATTATTGATTTAAAAACTATAATGCTGCTGATGTAAAGTTTGTTTTTTTTCCACGTGTTTACACAGTGAACATATCAGCTCTGCCCTTTGTAATCCTCACACTAATCCTCAAGTATTCTACCAGGAAGTGAAGAACAAAATGTTCTCTGTAACTGTCATGGAACATATTTTTTGGCTACGCATGAGAATGAAATAATAATTACAATAACTGAGAACATATTCTAAACACGTGTGCACACTGGCACGTTTGTAGTATTTGTACTTCGACTACTACCTACATTTATTGGACAGCTGTAGTTATTTTGCAAAAACACTTCTAAAATATCAGTCATCATTATGAATGTCACAGCAGATAAAGCACTTTACATGACTTTAACTAGAATTAAAATGCTGTTTAAGCATTTAGACATCAGTGATAACATTCTGCATTCTGCACACTTTAGCTACCTCTCTAGTCTTTAACAGTAAAATACTGATAACAACACAATACACTTCACACGGCTCTGCGAAACCAAACATATACAGTACTCTTAATGCCAGATGCAGTTGACTCACCTCATGGCCACATTGCTTCCATCTATAACCACTTTTCGGAAGCCAGCAGCTGGCTCTCTGTCAGGTCTTGGACTGGGGCTGCATCCTCTTGGAACCAGCTTGGGGCTGTTGGGGACGCTTTTGTCGCTTTGGGTACGAGTGTGGCAGGTCTTTATAAGCTCCTCCAGGATGTCGTTGGTCTGGGCATCATGTCTGAGGCTCTCCAGCACCCTCACTATGTCACCGTGAGAGTACCCTAGCTTGAGAAAGCGCTCCACTTTGGCGTGCTGCTGCTGCATGTGGTGGTGGTCCATTGCAAGTTCAGAACAGTCTCTGTCTCTTCTGCGTTCTCAGGACTGCCTGTGTGGGGGAATCCTCTTTGCCTCCTTATTCTGGCTCAGCAGTGTCTCCAAGGTGACGGCCTGTGTTTTGGAACAGTTGACAGGTGTCAAAAAAAAAGAAAAAAAGGAAAAAAAAGAAAAAACACATGGGGGTGGAGGCAGACTTAGACTGTGTCACTGTAAACACAGGAAGCACAGCTGCGGTCTCACAGGGGTTTTTTGGACAAATCAATTGTGGTTTGGAGCTCACTGATAGGATCTGCTCTAGTTACCACAGCCTCATGACTGCCAACGCAAGTGCAAGCACTTCCTGACGTCACACTGGTTAAGAAAGCCC
Organism: Helostoma temminkii; assembly: GCA_900302695.1. Taxonomy (NCBI): domain Eukaryota; kingdom Metazoa; phylum Chordata; class Actinopteri; order Anabantiformes; family Helostomatidae; genus Helostoma; species Helostoma temminkii. Next base: position 48,770 of record OMLM01000513.1, read on the forward strand.
CTGTCGCAGCACAGGAGGAAACTAAGGGTCTTCACTGATCACTGGTCTAATTTTACCCCCCATTCACACTGAAGCCAGCGACAACTGTGAATAAATGGAACTGATGTGTGTCTTAAAGTGAGAACCTCACCCCTTTTTCCACCATTTTCTGGAACTTTGTGGAAACCCCCTGAACTTCACGGTCAAAGAGCCAAATCACACTAGAGCGACTTCTTCCACTCCCACAGGCAGCGCTGCTCTCAGGATGAAACCTCTATGTGCACGTCGTTACACGGGGAACAATGAAAACACAAAAGCAAAGGCGTGTCCAGCTGAGTAGCATCTTGGACGGAGCACTTTAAAACATACCATTCATTCTCTGAAGCACTGTCTTTTTGATCCTTGCAATGCGACACAGTTTGATTCACTTTTACTGTCAGCTTGACATTTGCAGCATGAGGAAAAAAAACAGACATGACAGGAGCTCATTATTCTACAAAAGCCATAGCACCTCATGAGAAAACGCTCTGAAATGAAATGGACACTGACGCTTTGCTGTACGGTTGAAGGTGTTTATATTTGAGACATCGTCCTCTTGCAAGAGGGTGAAGCTTTGCAAAGTCTTGCTACAACTTGCAACAAACCACATCCTCAGCTGCTGAGTTGATGCTTAGTTCATACGTGAGGCAGTTGAACTCATTAGCTCCTTAAAAAATGTAAACGATCCTTGCTTGTTTGCCTCACATGTCCAAACTCCAACAAGCTTTGCAGCTTCAAAACACAACACACAGTCTGACCGCTAACTTCCATACTTAAACAAGTCTGAACAACGCACAAGTACAAACACACAGACAGCAGTTACACTGGGACACGACTCAAGTCTTATTTTGTACTTACCCATTCAGCAAACAGTGAATCCTAGCTTCTCTGTGTTTGTCTGTGTTAAAGTGCTGCTCTCAGTCAGTCAGTCAGTCGCTCTGACAAGCAGACGGGTCTGTGTGAAGCTGCTCTTATTACTTATTATAGGAGGAAGTGAAAGCTCACTGCTGAGAAAACAAATCTCTCTGTGAGCAGCAAGGAAGAGAAACGCTGTATGAATTTGTTAACCTCACTTCCTTGTCATGAGTCTAGGTTCATGTGGGAGCTGGAGGGATTTCTTTTCCTGGTCCAACGCAGGATTTCTGAAGCTCTTCCTGGTTTGCTGTAATGAAATGGAACTGAATGTTTCTGACACAGACAGTGTATAACACCAGTAAGCCTGCTAAAGTTACACTCTGTAGACATCAGGCTTTTATTCTCTTAATGTGTCATATTTATGTTGCTGTTCTTGACTTTCCCACCCTGCCACATATTCATCAGATAACATTCAGCATACAGATACCATATCATAACAGCAACCAAACCTTGTTATTGACATTTAATCTTGACAGCACTGAACAACAAGGGTGACAACTGATTTTGTCAACACTGAAAGCAAGATACTAGGGGCTGTGATTCATTCACTCACCAACAAACAACATGTGGACGGGTGAATTGTACAATTGCAGAAAAATAGTTGTACTAGTGACTACTGTGACTATTTGTATGTTGTGGTATTATTATTATTGTCACTATAAGTTGACATAATGGAACATAGTTTACCTTAAGTGCCTCTCATTCTGAGAAATGCACTCATGCACTTTGATCAGTACATTTCTACCAGCTGTTGCTGCATATAGTTCTGTTATGTTTGGATAAAAAATGATTCTCAACAAGACAGAAGCAAGATTTAATGTAATCACAATAAAATTGCATTTTGGCACTGTCTTTAGTTTTTTCATGTGTCCTTTATCTAACCAGGATGTTGGACATGCAAAAACAAAGCAAAAGGTGTGTGAGTGTGAGAGAAATAGAGGCAGTCTGGCGTTAAGGGGCAGGGCCAGAACCTGGGTGAAACTGCTTGTTAAGATCAGTTTTAGCTGCTGTGAGGGACACCATGATTTGACAGTTAAAGGCAGTAAACTGTCATTCGGGAAAAATTAGGGAAATTTTGATATGAACAAGGAAATAATGTGATGTGTCACCTATCATGACAAGGGAAATATCAGTACAGTACAGTAATTTATAGCTGCAAAGGCATATTTTTAACTTAACAAACATCTACCTACACACAGTATTACTATTCATTTCTAATGAAAAGTAGTTTTTTAAATAATATTTAAATTAAAAAATTTTATTATTAAAAAAATAAATAAATTATCCATCCTTAACAGGGAAATTCAGGACACACTGGGCAGGTCACCAGTCCATCGCAGGGCCACATATAGACAAACAACCATTCACACTCTCACACCTACAGGCAATTTTAGAGTCCCCAGTTAACCTGACTGCATGTCTTTGGACTGTGGGAGGAAGCCAGAGTGCCTGGAGAGAACCCATGGAGAACATGCAAACTCCACACAGAAAGACCACGGTCGACCCTGGGAATCAAACCCAGGACCTTCTTGCTGTGAGGCGACAGTTCTAACCACTGCGCCACCATGCCACCCCACATTGCATTCACAGAAGAAAGAAATTACAGTATAAAAACCAGATCTTATATCTCATAATTATGAGCAGTATGACTCTCTACCTCTACTGCAGCTGCTCTTTGTTTGGATTTGTTTTTAACCACAGAAACGGTGTCATCATCTCTGGGCCAAAGCTCGTTTAAAATGTCTGTGGTCAGATGAATCACAATTTATATTTTAAACCACGGGCCAAGCAGTGAGCCGAGGTCAACCAAGAGGAGAAGGCACTCAGTTGAAAAGCTCTCTGATGGTATGGGGGTGAATTAGAGTCTATGGAATGGGCAGCTTGCACATCTGGAAAGGCTTTATATAGATTTTACACAGCAATTAGAGGTGCATAATAATTTCATTTTGCTTAATTAATTCTTAATAAGTCTCATTAATGGTGGATACCTTTTTTAAAGGTATCAATTAAGGTAAAAATCTGGCATTTTGTGACTTTATAAAAACACTTAAAGTGTTTGGACTATTGCCTTTTTAGACAGGTCCAGATCATTAGGCACATTTAATCTGTTTGTTACATTTATTGATAAGGCACCAGCATCACTAATGCCAGGAGCTGAATGTGAATATACATGAACAGGCTATGGGTATGATATCATTAAATGTTTTTTGACCTAAATGTGAATTCCCCAGCAGACACTCACTGAATGAGGAACTGCTTGTTACAACTAATGTTACTCAGCATGAGGTGTCACTTTAGTGGGGTGTGTGTCAAAAATAACAATTATATATGATACAACAATGATCATTATTCAACTTGACCAACATACCTTGTTAAGGGAAGTTTCATTCATAATGCTCCGTGATGTGGAAAAGGTCAAAGCCTAAAGACAGAGAAAACATTCAAAGACAATATCTAGAAGGAGCGACAATGAAAGCAGCATGTGTGACATTGATGGCCTTTAGTCAATTTTATTTAATGTCATAATAAGTTTGCTCACATTTCAGTTACAAAAACTGCTAACAGGCTAATTAGAAATGTTACTAATAAAAACATGCTAACAGGCTAATTAGAAAATGTTACTAATAAAAACATGCTAACAGGCTAATTAGAAAATTTGCTTATTGTCATACTGATGTTAGCTGTTAGCTTTATGCATTGCTATGCTTAGGTACAGCTGCAATTAGTTCCATGGCTTTGGACTGTTTGTCCTGATTTGACATACTTGACAGTAATATGCTATGCAATTTAAGTAGTGACCTATTAGTAGCAACAGTTCTGCCTTCTGCCCCAAGTTGTTCCACAAACAGCTCACTGTAAAGTTATTTATGAGTCACTGTTCACTATATTAGTGATATAAGGAAGGTCCTAAATATGTTGTGCTGTTCACATGCATGTTGAGTATTTTAGGAATTTAGCTGATACAAAAAGTAGGCCACAAGCAGCACTACAGTTCAGACTGAAATACATTTCCTCAAATACTGTTCTTTTGTACAGTTTACAATCACCTTATGCTACTTTAAGTCTACTATACTATTTAAGAAACTTTTATTGCACCGAACCCATTTTGCCTACATGTATGTTTTTGAGCAGTGGACTTCACAGTGTAGAACTTCAGTATGAGGACACTATTTATAACATGGACAGCTGTGTGGATCTCTCAGTGGTTAAACATTAATAAGATATTTTTCCACAGATGTGTCAGTATTC
>OMLM01000513.1:52971-68355 GCA_900302695.1 Helostoma temminkii
GTGTCAGTATTCTTGGAGCGGAGATTTGAAATGAAATATAGTGTTTTTTTATAAAGCTATGTAAAATGTGCTACGGCAGACAACAGTGGTGTGTAATGTGTTTCTGTAACCAATTTGCATCTTGTACAACGAGCATAACAACATAGTCTGGACATGTTCAGGGTGCAGACACCTGCAACTGATAGTAGATTTCTGAGCAACACCTGCGTTTTTCAGATAAGACACGACTGAGGCAGTGTGGACGATGGTGGTGGGGCAATTGAAAATACTGTTGCTTTAATAATATATTCTTTTAAACCTATTCAGTAGAAGAAATAAGACACTGAAGTATAATTGCATCACTTGCAACTTTGACAAGTTGACAAGATTACCCACAGTTACAAAACAATTCAAACCTGTTAAAGATAAACAAAATGTGTCAAAATCACAAATAGCTAAGAGATACAGTTGGCAGCATCACAGAGTTTTAAACTTATGGTACACAAACAAACCTTCCAGGGTGTGGAGGAAAAAATTTTTAAATATTCTCTAAGAGGAAAAACATTGAGATAAGAAAACCCCTGTGTTAGTACCACAGATTTGCTAGAGGGTATAATTAGGTTAGGTTCTGTACAGAAAGTAAAAGTATCTATAAAGATTATGTTAAATAAAATCTTGCTGCACTAAAACTAATTTTTTCTAGGCCAGTCTGAGTACTGTAAGTTCTGGGAGTCTGCTTAATGGAGTGATGAGATTAAACTGGATCTGTTTGGACCCATAGTTTAATGTCATGTCTGGTAAAAGAAGAGGAAGGCCTGCGAGAAGGTGAGCACAGTCCCAAAGATTTAGCATGAAGGCAGGTGTGGGGTTGTTTTGCTTTGGCAGGACCTGCTAAACCCGACAATATGGATTCTAAGATAAGGAAAAGTGATGTGGTCAGTGCGTAAACTGAAGCTGGTTATTCCTGGATTCCTTCAAGACAATGATCATGTGTAAATCAAAAGTGTGTGTGAGGAAATATTCCTGAAATGCCCTTGAGAGGCCAAGTCAGTCCCCACATCTGAATCCGACTGAAAATCTTTGGTAGAATTTGAAGAAATGAAGGACAGCACAGAAACTAAAGAATATTAGGGCCGGAGACTTTTGCACATGAGCAATGGGATCAAAGAGATACATCAGAACCCATGAGAAACTATTTTTTTGGAGAAAATTATATGATAATCATAATAAATGATTCCTTTTTATACTAATGCGCCAAGGGTTTGGGGGTCAGTGTCCAGGGACACTGCAGCATGTCCTCAGAGGGTAATAAACTAAAATGTGAAGAGCAATGATGTGCAATATACTGGAATATCAATTCTGCAGCCTCCCAAACAGCTCTGTGAGTAAGTTAGCTGTGTTTTTTGTAAAAAACAAAAAGCCACAATATGTAACTTTTGGGAATCGATCTACTCTGCTCCCCTCAGTCATTCAGGAAAAACAGGAAAAAAAGGTACAATAAATATTGCAGCTATCAAAAGCCTGTTTATTGTAAGATCTGAAAGCAGTCGAAGTGCTTGAAATTTTGAGTGTAAGAATGCCAACAAGCTTTTTCGGAAATTTTGGAAAAAGAAGAATTAAGTAAGAGAAAACAAGTAAATATGACTCCTACGCAGGACACTTAGAGCGTTTGTACACGTGAATGTGTAACTAAAGATATGTGTGCGTGACCCCAACTTATGTGAGGAATTTGGACTGACAGCTTGTACAGGACACCTTACTATTCAGCTACAACAACAGTTCACTTAACATTCTTGCTTTTTTTGCACAAACATACCAATGATTTCAGCAACAGAGAACAATGCTAACACAGCTGCAAGGAGATAGGGGACAGCAGTTTGCTTCAATAGTCAAGCATGTCTCAGTACGTCACTGCGCAGAATTCTCATTGTCAAGTCATAAAACACTCATGACTCAAACTATTATTTGGATCTTTGTGTTTGAGGGACACATATTTGGTATCTGTTGTAAAAGGCTAATGTCACAGAAAGATTGCATGCTGAGCTTTCTTACTCATCTACTGTTTAATTTAGAAACAGTGGGTCCCCGTTTGGGTGTGTTGGTTTATGGTCTGTGCTTTGACAGAAGGGTAAAGGTGACACAAGGATGTGCACTCACTGTAGGCAGCTGGGGAAGTCTCTACTAGTGGTTCCACCTGTGGGTGTAAAGCTGTGCAACCCTTTTTTTCCACTCTGCTTGGGGCTTTCAACTTTCGGTTCAAACAGAGATTATTCAGCTTCACTCCAAAATATAGTTTCCATTTGTGTTCACCACACACATTTAACCCCCCTCCACCCACAAAACAACATGTATTTTCGGGAAATTAAGAACATTATGTGGTAACTCTTTCTTAAAAATGACATATTCGGCTTAGGGACTTAACCGTGTTTGCAGATGATGGCAGAGGATTTAAGTTAGTTTTTTCCATCTACAGACCTATAATCCTAACAGAGAATAATGTAACACTTACTCACAGTGGACAAACACTGGTCATTATTCCTTGGTACTAATGACTTAGCTATAGCTTAGCTCATCTAAGCTTAGTCTCGTCATCTAATGGCAATGCCTAAACCACTGCTCCGCTAAAGCTCAGAAACAGAATGTAACATGTAACATGCTATCTAATGCCAGTGTTTGGGAAGATACTAAGTGTAGCTTAGAAAGCTACTAATTACAATTACTGGAAGTACTTTATGTACAGTAAAGTCACACTAAGGTGGACTTCAGTTGATTTAATCTAGAAAAAGTAGTTCAAAGTACTTTATCAAAAAAACATATTGCCTATGTACACGTCACAGAAAATTGTAAGAAAAATAATACAAAAAATGTCATGCTAGCAAAAAATGCTACTCAGGTGAGTTTACTGCGAAATGTGGCTACTTCTTCACGTCGTACATAAAAAAAGAACAAACACTGGGTAATTATAAAGAATGTTAGCTTTGGTTTTGTAACCATCAGTCAGACAAAGACGCAGGTCTAGGCGGTGGCTATTGAACCTATAGGCAAATATTTTTCATAAGTGACGTGACAATCCAGTTTCCTGGATTGCATCAGACCTAAACCCATCCAAAACAAAACCATCCAATCTCTGCTTGTAGTTTCAGTAGTTAACTACACAAAAAGTCATGATTTGTTGGGTTATCGTTATTATTTAGTTGTATTGTAAGGTCTTAAACCTTATATTGTAAAGTGCCTTGAGATGACTTATGTTGTAATTAGGCTTTATATAAATAAACTTCAATTGAATTGAATATAACTACTTGAATCACCATAGAAATATGAACATACAGTAGTAGAATGAGCAGCAAGTTAATGCATGTTGTCCACTACTCCCCAACACTGAATGTAACTAATAAGTAATTTGTTATTTGTGAGTGGGTGACATTACACAAACTGCAGACTCAATCTGTTTCATTAACTGTTACTCAAATTAAAACTTCAATGTTTTCATATGAGTGGGTAACATTATGCAAATTTCCACCAATGCTGACACTTCAACTGCTTTCACTTGTTCCATGTGAACTGTTGACACTTTGACACGTGTTAATTTAATCATATTTTATATGTAGTTAAGGGTATAGAATTTGTCATAATGTGACTTATCTAGTATCCTTTTATTACTGTTGATATAATATGTATCTGATCTTAAACAGTGATTACTTAGAATGAATACTTTAATTTAGTAGAAACATGCTCCCAAACATATCTTCGGGACGGAGTCCCGTCAAAGGCTTCTGTTACCCAGATGCAGACCATTTTGAATGAGGCTCATCCTTCTAATCAATCAGAGGAGGTCAATTATACCTGCCTGACTAACACATTTGTGTAGCTTCTCATTTATTGTTTGTCGTGTATTAATAAAGAATACCTGAAGAGCTGGGTAGAGAGGAGTGGCACGTAATATCGCTAGCTCAATTCTCAGAAGTTCTAGATTGTAGCTTTAGCTGCTGTCACTGCTTAAATGACCAATTTCAACTGTTTACAGTGTGCACACATGAACTGAATGTACAAATACATTTCCACTTTTACTTAATATTTCAACTACTGTATTATTAAGTATTAATCTATTACTTCCATTCATTCCATTCCTTAGTATAAACTTATGTTTAAAATTCACTACAATTGTGTTTGCATTACTTTCATATGCAGTAGCATTTGTTGTGTTTATATTGCTGGAGTTGTGGACACTGCTGGAATTTGTGAATTTCCCACTGGGATGAATAAAGTATCTATCTCTATCTTTGTATTTGCCATTTCAACTACAACTTCATATATTTTTGGCAGTTTTTTGTTCATTTCTGTGTTTCTGCAAGTTCAACATCTAATGCATTAAATAAGTTACAATTGTGACCATGTTGTATATTTACCAATAACTCTACCTACCTAAACCTAATGGTTTAAACTCACACTTCAGATCTATATTCCTGTTGCATTTGTCATTTTCACCTCAACCCCCCAAAAATCCTCTATATGCCTTGAACCTGAGCATGAAGAGATATTAGGTTTAAGTTTGTGCAGAAGTTCAGATAATGTATTGAGTTTGATGAGGAGGTGGGTGGAGGGGGACACCTGTGAATTCCCTTAGCACTGTGGACACACGCTCCACCCCATTAATTTTCCATGAACACATTTTATGAATATGACAAAAAAAAAAACACCTGTCACATATTGAAATAAAATATGACATATTAATCTTCTGTCATTTTTGTTATAAACTGAGCAGTCTGTACAGTGCAGAGGAAGTGAATAACATTTGGAGGAGGAAGTCCGCCGCCGTTTTCAAAAGACAAAGACTTGATAAAAATGTTAAGACAAATATCACATTGTGTGGAAGTTTTAATGTTCATATAAAAAACATTCCTCAAAACGTTTTTGTTCTTCAAAACAATCTGATTTTTAAGGTCAAGTTATTTTAAAGGAAGCCAGGAGATTAGGTGAATGAATGTTTAGAGACCGTACTATTCATGCTGTTTACAGTTTAAGCTCCTCTGTTCTTTTTAACAAACATATGCAATACAATCCTATCTTCCCTGACCTGTCTCCTCATCTGTATCTACTCCTTTCTTTATCCTTGGACTTCTTTGGGGAGCGGCTGCGGCTCCTATCCTTGTGGCTGTGGCCTTTGTCACGTCCCTCTCTGCCGTGTTTGACCCAGGACCTGCTGTGTTTGTGGTCCCTGTCCCGGGAACGTGAGCGGGAGCGCTGACGTCCTGTTTTTCTGTCCCGTCGGCTCTCCTCGCTGTCCTGGAAAAGTGAGACAAGACAAGTTAAGCACCTATGGCTGTGTTGAAGACTATAACACAGTGTAAAAATAAAAACCTTGATCATAACTAGCTGACATTTACCATAATTGAGATACTAACACAACAAAAATAATAATTACAAGATATTTTAGGCATGTGTCAACTTGTGTCAAGCAAACTGTTTATGAGGTTGGTGTGTCTGTGGGTGCACACATTAACCACAACACCTACTTCAAGTTCACGAGAGAGGGTTCATAATTTCCTAGAAAAGCTGCTTCTTTTATTGAAACAGTGTATCATCGGTGATGACTTCACAGTACAGGTGTAACTACAAGCAGCGACTAAACATTCATGATTGAACTGGCCCTGAATTCCTGGCAACCCTTTAAAGTGATGGCAGTGATATGTCTTCAGTCTTACTTACAGTTAATGAACTTAGAAGTAGAAATGTCCAACCCCAGTGTTGGTGCATTACACTGAATGTGGACAAAAAAAAAAAGAAAAAGAAAGAGCTGTATCGCCTGGGCAAAGGCCAATTTGCTGTATCCATGATTTTGACAAGTCAGTTGGTTAAGGTTGGAACAGACTGTCTACGAACAAACTTTTGCAGTTTGTGTCCCAATGGACTGTCTGCAGCCTTAGTTCAGCTACTGCACATGTTTTGTGAACCTGCAGACAAATCTGCAACCATCAAAACACTTCCAGCGAAACCTGCAGGCAGAGATAGCAAAACGTTCTTATAGGTTTCCATGTTAATTTGGCACCTATTGTATTGGTTTTGGTAAATTCTGCAAAGCCTGTAACTCCTGTATCTAGAGAAGCTTCTGAGCAGAGTACACAAAACAACCTTTTCATTATTACAGCTACTATCTGCTGCTTGTTATTTACTTAGTGATTAGATAAGCCTCATTCTTGCAGTAATACAACTATTACCACTACTGCAAATATTTAAGAAGCAAAGCCAAATTCTCCCTCCCACAATCCCCACAAAGCCAAAAATATATCTTGTGCGTATGCAAACAAGATTTGGAAGGTAGCAACATCTTGTATCACACTACATGATGTCACGGCATAGACTTTTACCCAGTTGCTAAAAAACATAACCCATTTAGTTGATGGGTGTATTGTAAATGCTGAAGACCTAAATAATTAATGTCCTGCTGCTATGTGACAGCCCCAGATGTTTTAGAATCAAAGATTTCTGCGTTTTCAAGACAAAAGTACCATGAGCTCACTCTGAACATGACTCATTATTCACATGCCTGATACAAGCCATGGGTGACAGCACATGTCAGACGTCAATCTATATGGGACTTTTAATTCTCTACACGTGAACAAAGAAACACAACGCAGTTGCAACCTTCCTGATTTTCCTTTTTTTTTTGCATATTTGTCACACTTAAATGATTTAGATCCTCAAGCAAATGTTAGTATTACACAAAAATAACCCGAATAAATACACAAAGCAGTTTTTAAATGATTTCATTTAATAAGGGGAAAAAGCTGTCCAAACCTGTCTGGCTCTACAGTATGTGAAAAAGTATAATAGGTATGACTATGCTGATGTTAGCTTCTCCTCTGAAGAACTAATCTCGTGACATATGAGAACACCAGTAACTATAGTAAAAAAATGTTTTAATAAATACTTAAACTATACGATGAAAAAGTAAAATGTCACTGTTGAAAACTATAAATGCAAAAAACTAAATCAAAATTAGGTGCCAAAACTATTACTGATCCTGTGAGATTAGCTTGATGTACTTTAATATCATGTGAGTTTGTCTTACTCCTCCTGGTCAACAAGGAAATAAGACCTGACTGAAACAAGGACAAAAGGGCAAATTGGCAAACACAGTTTTGTAGAAACCAGATAAGGCGTCAGAGCTTAAAACAGCATTTGTACAGCAGGTTTCAAACATGAGGTTACACAAGTGTTTAACATGACAAAGCAAGCAGAGATAAATGACTCGTACACAGAAGGAAATCAAGCACTAAATAAATATTGGTGGGGCTAATATTACAGTAACAAGAGGAACATGGAAAAACATTTAAGGTATGATAAACTTGGAGTTATTCTGACTCCTGATATTATTATTATAGCACTAACAAGCCTGTGTTGAACATACAGAATTTCACCTTAAACTGCTGGTTATACATATTACAGGCCTGCACATGCCAACAAAAAAAAATGACTAAGCACATAAAAAACTAAAAGTTATTTCTATTAGAAGTAACCAGCTGCACATCTGCTAGCACACCTTCTTAATCACTTGTTTAACTAACCTCCACAGGTCCACATAGGTTCTTAGTGACAACCAGGAAACTCAGAATGTTAATGTTAATAGGTTGGATAAGACTTGAACCACATTAGACTAGCAGGCAGGTAACACCTTGCATGCAAACACTTATGGGAAATGATAGTAGAGGAAGAACAATCATGCTCATAGACAAGACAAACAAAGAGTACTGCAACATATGTTTGGCTCTGGTGTCAATGTCATGGAGTCAGTCTAGAATTACAACAACACAGAGAAAACACTGGGACCATCTAAACCCACAGTACAAATTTGGCAAGTTCTCCGGAAACAATCCTGTAAAAAACAGAACTACTACGTTTTTAAAGATAAAGAGCTATTATTAAAACAAATATGGATTAGGTTTTTCTTCTTTATTTAACTATAAATGAGCTTATTTGATGACATAAAAACTATTCATTCTTGATGCATTTTACTTTCAGTTCCTAAAATGTTGCACAGTACTGTATATCCAGAATGTTCTGGTTTATCGAATGAATAATCATGACCTTACAAGTTTGTATGATTATCATACAAACAGCATTATTAGGTTCCTATAATGGAAAAGAACTAATAGACATCATATGGATCAGGGATGTCCTGAACAAGTTTGTTCAGGTTTGTTTGGCCCTAATCCCGCTCAGAGTCTTTTAATTAGTCATCTGTTGACACAAAGTCTGAACACATTGTAGTACATGGTGAAATAACAGCTGTATCCTACTTAATTTAACACACAAGAGGTTACTGGTCCAAATACTCAAGGTTCCAGAATCCTCTGAAACTTTTGCAATGTCCTAGAGCAGAAGGGTCCTAAAACTGTCCCAAGGGCCAATTGTGGCACTAAACCAGATATAGAACAGGCTGCCCATTGCATTATTTATGGCATTACAAGGTGGCAGCACCATTCACTAGCACTGTTTTGTTACATAGGAGGTGCATAAATAGTAAGACTTGACATGTCTTAACATGACTTGACATGTGAACTGTGGAACAACTGTACAACTCCAAACAAATAATGTGGAACAAATGCACAAACACAGACTTGTGTCCAGACTCCCATCACTACACTGCTCTTTGCGACACACCCACTTCTCCTTGGACTCTACAATGCTGCAGTTCATTCAGAACTTCACTGAAAACTGAAACAATAGCTTAAAATTAAAAAGCTACTGAAGGCTTGTGACACGCAGGGAGAATATGGATTGGATTATGATGACAGGAGGGAAACAGACAAGAGGAAAGCACTGGCTGCTTTGTTGCTGCTTGTTGTTGTTTTGTGGCCTGAAAACTGAAACGGGCAGATGGCCACACACCCTGAGCCTCGTTCTGCTGGAGGTTTCTTCTGTTAGAGGGAGTTTTTCCTCTCCACTGTCTCCTAGTGCTGCTCAAAGGGGGTTTGTTGGGTTTTCTATATAATTCTACATAGCTGTATTAATATATTCTGTAAGGTCTTAAACCTTACATTGTAAAGTGCCTTGAGATGACTTGCTGTGATTTTGCTCTATATAAATAAACTGAACTGAAACTGGCTTCCACATGTCAGTTAACCACACGTATGCACTTTTGTTCGAATGTGTGATTAAGTACTTACTGCTTGTGTTTGGATTGCCAGTTGTTTTAGTCAGGGTGCCGTTTGTCTAACTAGGATGTGTGTTGTTGTTGCTAAACAGTGTGACAGTCATTTTACATGGTAACATTATTATAACGCCAAATTATCTTACTGTTCTGTGTTAATATTCTGGTTTGTGTTACACATAACCAGATCTGCAGATTACAGTCTCGACGCGTCTAGTTCAACGGTCACGGTTACAGTGAAGCTGAGTTATAGATGTTTGGTTCATGAGTACCTTATGTTTAGTGACAGTGCTCTTTAATAAGAGGGCACATTTGTTCCTCTGCATTTTTCCCTTTTGAAAAAGGGTTGGACAGCTTTGTTTTAAAGTGAAGATGCACCTACGCATGAGATTTTGGGGAACTACAAAAACACTGACTTGCAGTTGTACAACAATGTAAGAGAGTGGAGTATCTCCCTACATAAACAATTCTTGGCTTCCTACAGAGAACACTTAAAATAACATGGTACTCACATGTTGAATGTTCATTGGCGACAGCTGAACAACACACTGTCAGTAACCAGCAACAGTTCATATGCTGTTTTGATGTTTTCTACACTGCAATTTCCTCATGGTAAATGCTGTCAGAGTATAGTGCATCCATTCATTTTGCCAACCTCAGCATATGAACTCAGAGTGACTGTAGAGTGCCTGGTGTGCCTGTGAGTAACATGGTAATATGCTCATAAAAAATCTAATTTTTATTAGTTTTATTTTAATGTTAGAAATGTTTGATTCCTATACTTTCGGATAAGAAACTATGATTTCATATCACCAATTCTTAAACTTATGGCTCATTAATAAGGCACAGTACTGTCAAAGCATTTGAATACATTTTAAATTGTTAAACATCTCCACATTCCCATAGTGGTGGACAAGGGGTTATAGCATACTATGAACTGTAAATCTAATGTGTCTGATTTGCTCTCAAAGTGTCAAAGACCTGACCCGCTTACCATTTTCCGTCTGGACCTGGCTGCAATTTAACTTACAAAATGACACATTACAGAACAAAATGAATAAGTACATTTATTTTCTCACATTTAAATGTTCTGATAAGAAACTAGGTCAATAAATCATCTGCACTACCGTCTAGCTAAATGAGCTTCAGTAAAAACTGAGGTGTGTGCTTGTGTGGACTGTGCATGCAGGGGCCTGTTCAAGGATTCAGGTTTACTAAATTACCAGAAACGTTTTCATCACTTATTATTCCAGGTCTGAGGTTGTTACTCAATAGTTATCCAGATGAATTAGTAAAGCTGCTTCTTGGAAGGAGGCTCTGGTCTCTCTGCCTCACTGAGTGTGAATAACCTACTGTCACAATAATGATTGACTGCTTTGTGCACCTAATGGAACCCTATGGAAAACTCTAAACCAGGAACTTGTGACTAAATAAAGCCACTGTTTGTGACTAGTGCTGACTGCTCTTGTTTTTTCCCTAACTGTTTATTACATTTAATTTATTCATTTATATCCTGATTCCAGTGCTCAGTTGTTGTGTAAACTGTGTCTTTACAGAGAGGGGAAACCCTAAGTAATGAAACTGCTCCTTCCTGTGTGCTTCTTTGATGTGCTTTGACAGGTTCATACATCAGTTAAACAGACTGGAGCATATTTGTCTTATCAAGGGCTCAGTAGAGATGCACGAATGTGAAACCTCTGCACCTCGTTGCTAAGTTTTTAAAAATATCCGATGTTGCGACTGCAACAGTTAACGCCAGTCCCTGAGAATTCTGCTCAACCTTGCAATTTTGTCCGGCAAATTTGATCTACACTTTGGACGCTTGGTGCACCAGAACGGCTAGTGAGTGCTTGCTCTGTGGTGGTTACTTTTTTAGAGTAGCACACAGTATCCAGTTTCTGGAATATTGTGCATCTTTTCTGATCAGATCAGAATTTAGTTTTTTGCCAAGTAGGCTGTCACATTCAAAAAATTTGTCTTGGAGAGTTGGTGTAAATCGTTACAATATTAAATTAATAAAACAAATACAAGTTCCATGTGAGTTGTAAACAGACAATGGTAATAATAATAATAATAAATACTTTATATATAGGAGGTGTGCCCTGAGACCAACTCCAGTCGGGCAGAAACTGTTATTGTGGTGAGAGGTTTTGGTTCTGATGGAACACAGCCTCTTGGGAATTTGGGGGTTTCAAGAGAGTCCTGGAACTTCCAAGAGAGCTGGGAAAAACTACTGCTAGAGACAAACTGTGTGTGCGTGTTACAATACTACTGAGGTTAACACTCAGTAGTAGTAACCTTTGCGTTATACTGAATTACACCAAAAATGCAAGGATTTTTGCAATTTCCATGTACTTTGCAATGTCATTGCAAAAAAACAAACCAAAAAACGCAAAAAAATGCAGCCTCATGTTGTAGGTTTGTGGTGCGATGTGATGGTAATTCAGGTATTTAAGGTCAGGGACACCTCCTAGAAAGGCCTTCAAATCCAGGAGGTACTGATGTCTAAACACAATTAAACACAACACCACTGTTGTGAAGAAAAAGAACTGTCTGCTAAATAATGACTCCAATCATCAGCTGACAAATCACTCCAGCATCCTAAATGTAATGCCTAATGTGATGCTGCTTTTATGTATTTTGTATGTATTGTATCAAGAATTTGGACTTGAATAAAAAAGTCAGAATAAACTATTGGCTTTTTTAACATTTGAGGCTGTGATGATTTGTTACTGGTGGTTTTCAAGGCAGATCACATGAATTCCTTTCTATAGATTTGGAAAAAACTGATCAGGCTCCTTTTAGCATCAACACAGTAAAAGTCACTGCTGTAAAAACAGAAGTAAAACTACTCAGTCATTTTCAAGGTGTCATAGCATAATATGACAATGTTGCTGTTTTGGCCCAGGGCATTTACAGAGTCATGTGTTAAGAGAGGCTAAATGGTAAAGGTACCTTATGCTTTTTGGACTTCCTGCTGTTCTCATCATCTGAATGATGGTGGTGTCTCTTCTCTTTGTGCTTCTTCTCAGATGACCAATGGCTTGTTGCCGCCTCTTCCTCCTCAATTAGCAGGTCGTACTTGGAACTTTTGGGAAAGTTATGGAAATCTCCAGGAAGCTGACAAAGTTGATGATCAGAGGTCTGCCAAATCAAACTAATAAAGGTTTTATTTGGTAAAGGTTACAGTGATACAATGATATGACCTCAAGTGGAAAAACTGGAAAATGAAATCTTAGACCATTAACACACAAGGATACTCTTGTTTAGGCTTCACTTGATCCTTGAGAGCCAGTTTGGATCGGTTCTCCACATCCTTCTCATAAGCTTTAAAATCATCTTTTGTATACTTCCCCCCTAGGGAACACAGATAGTCATGACAGCAAGATATACCCAGAGTTAACTGGAAGTGAACAGGATAGTAGAAACTATGTTTGCACTGGGTAGCATGCTCACCATTCACAACAGAAAGGTAAATAGTTAACATGTGTAAACCAAAAAGGCTTAAGTATGAATACCTTTCCCTTTCCATTTAATCTTTGCGACTGACTGGCTGAAGTCCACATGAATGCGACGATCATCTATGAGGACGTTGTCCATTTTGAAATAGGCCTTTTCACAATCCTCCTGCTGTGGAGACAGAAAGCACAAACATAAGGGAAAGTTGGAGGCAGTAAATTGTTATCTTCTGACTCACTTATTTTTATGACAACTATTATTTTGATTATCTATTAATCCACATTAAAGAACTGGCAACGATAAAGGCAGACTGTGGCGTCACTTTCATCTGTCCCAGTGGCACTTCAATAGACTGCAAAGGCTAATACATTAGGCAAACGGCCAACTAGCAGAGCTGAGAATACAACTGACAAGAAGTTGCAAATGGCATTGTCAGCAATGACCCTTTTGCTAAGCAAAACTGATTTGCTAAGCTAAACAGCCAATCAAGAGTGGCCTCTCTTTACCAGCAGAGTCCGGTGCTGGTTCAACACACCAAATCAATGGAAAAGTCAAAGACAGGTGGACAGCAAGTGCCAGTGTGTGAAGACAGGTTGCAGACAGAAGTAACGTGACAGGGGCCGACACTGGCCTGGTGTGTCACAGGCTTAAGGATAGAGGGTATCACTGTACCAATAATAAAGTGATTAGTGAAACTGGGCTAGTAAAAAGTTGATTTGATTTCCATTGGTTTTCAAAGATATACAATGATGAACCCAGAGACCTTTAGGAGTTTTTGCTTATTTACTGACTAAATATAAATTATTAAGACTGCTGGCTGTGCCTCAAATATTAATAAATGACCAATGCATGAGGCAACAGTGTGATTTGTGAAACCTGGCTATGGGCTAGTAAATACACTTTAATTATTATTATGATTTTACTAGATGCCAAACAGAGTGGCCTAAATGAAAACGGACCTTATCTACAACAGTGCAGTGCCCTCTAATGCTCAAGTTACTCACTGCACTTCAAACTGTGAAATCAATTTCAGTACTGGCACTTATAAAGAAGTGCCTCCTGTAGATACAGTACATGTATATCTTCAGAGAACTGAAGGCCACAAAGTTGAACCTGCATGGACTCGCCATGACTAGTTCAAACCACTAAACTGATGGTGCATTTGGTATTCCTCAGAAACTCATATGGTTGTAAATTCATGAAGTTTGTTTGCCAAGAGGAAGTTGCCCTTGAACAGCTGTTTCAGTTGTAATGTTTCATGTCCACAGTGCACACCCACTCAAGCATGATCTCTTTTTATGATTGATTTAGTGTATTTATATAACTTTCACTTCTCTATCAAAATGTCTCCATTAACCCATGTGCTGATGGTCAAAATGTCGCATGAATATACAGCGATTATGACGGACTGAATGGGTTTTTCCATCTTTCAGCTTCTCTACACATAATGTATTAAATAATGTCTGGTGAGCATCTAAATATAACTTTAGCACACCCTTAGTGACTGTGTCCAGTGGATGGTCAGACAGTTTAGTTTGTCTGCAATGAGATGTAATCCAGCAACACGCTGCAGTCACCTACACTGGTCTCTGGGACCTTTAACCTCTAAGCTGTACTGTAAGGATTCCGGCGTTACATTTGAGTCTTGCCATGGTTTCAATCATTTCAGGTAAGAAATATGTTTATGGTCAGATATATTTTATCTTTCAAAATGGCTGAGAGTTCAACCATGTTTCTGTATGACCAGGACTACATTACTATAATTATACTTTTGCTTTGGCCAAGTCAAATCAGCCATTGTGAGATGTTGCTCTTTAGTTCTTTTGGCTACAATTGAAGCTATAGGTGTATTACATGCAAATGTAAGTAAGTAAATAATAAGTTACTCTTCCTGCTGTGGCTTTGAGGAGTGGTGTGGGTGAACAGCTTCAAAATCGAGGAGGAGAATTTCCCACTGATACACTTTGCTCATTTGCTCTGTGATGATGTCAGAAAAAACGCTTACCTTTTCAAACTCAATAAAAGCATAACAGAGAGATTCTCCAGTTTTCCAGTCTCTGATGATCTCACAGCTGCACAGAACAGAGTAAAATTTATTAGCAGGAGTGATAAAAAATGTTCTGCAACTAAAGCACAACAATGTAAACATACACAAATAATTTAGATATAGTATAATGAAGGCCTTAGAAATTTTAGTCACCTTATGATTGACCCGAAGCGGGAGAAGATGATTTCTAGGTCCTCGTCTGTGGTCACAGGGTTCAGTTTGCACACAAACAGCACGTTTTCTGGAGGCCTCACATCTGCATCAGGGAGGTCACCGAGCTGGAGGAATGATGGAACACAATATTGTAGAAATGTCTCAGGCTGCAAAGCTCAGAGCAGATTTCTTCTTCTTACCATCTCCAGTAGGATGGCCTGAGTCTTGGCCTCCTTCTCCTTTAGCCTCTCATCCAGCTCCTCAGCCCCTTTGCCATCTGTGTCGTCAATCACTTCATCTGCTCCGATTCTGCCACTCTGCACAGAGTATACACTGGATTAATACTCATTGCTTTTTCATCTATAGTTCTTAATGTTAACATGTTTTCAGAGCAGACGTAACCTTGGCATAAATCTGTTTTTGGGTAACCTGAAGGAAACTCTATCAGCAACCAACAATCTCTACTCTGCTTTTGAAAGAGTACTTTAAAATCCCTGTAACACTGTCAGAACCCTTGACAGTTTAATAAAATACAAACCTCATTTCCACAAAAGCCCACACACTCCAATAAAAACTCAAATCCGCAGTTCATCAA
>OMLM01000513.1:69082-94747 GCA_900302695.1 Helostoma temminkii
TGTATCTACACACACATGCACATATATATGATGCACAAATTCACAATCAGACTTGACCTTAACTACATATTAAAGTGCAGTAATATTTTGTGGTACTGTTGTTTTAGACAACATCTTTATCAGATCACTATTGAGGCAAGTTGAAGGATCAGCTATAATAGAGCCCATCAGAGGAGGCTAAACTTTACTTGTTAGCAATTTAGCCAGTAATGTGGTCAGTATGTGTATTTTATGAAATACATATTGAATACACAGAACACAGAGTTGCAGAAATCTACTTTGCCTGCATTAAGTTCCCTCATAAGTTCCAACCCTGTCAGAAAATTAAAGGACTCAAATTATTGATACATTCTTAGTATTAATTAGTTGTACTGTCACACACTGATAGAGTTTTATAAGAATTCAGCCTCTCATTCATACTAGGGAACATTTCTGTTACTGTTCATCTGGTGAAAAGTAAAGTAAACCTCAGATCTTTGCAAAACCATTTATCCAGCTCACCTGATATCCTGAAATGGGACAAAATCCTTGTCAACAAAGGTCTCATTGATTTTGGCCAAGACGTCCATGCCTTCTGTAACTTCTCCAAACACAGTGTGGACTCCATCCAGGTAGTCCAAGTTCTCGCCGGTGGTAATGAGAAACTGAAACAAGAAGACCAGCAGCTTACGAACAGTATGCAACACATCTCGCATCAGGATATTTTGATTTTAAAAATTAGATCTAGTTTGTGCTAACGCTGTACACCAAGACCATGGGGCGGATCCATTATTATCCATTATCCATACCTGAGAAGCGTGCTGATTATTTCCATTATTCACCATGGAAACAGTCCCCTTCTTTCTGTGTTTGATTCGTGGTGCTTTCTCTGGATCAAAAAAACGGGCCTGGTCGCCATATAGTTTGCTAAACATACAAATAAGAGAAAAGGAGTCAAAGTGGTGTCGAAAAAAGAAGTAAAGAAAAGAAAGCGGTGATCCGGACCACTGACCTATAGACAGATTCTCCACCACGCCCAGTACCAGTGGGATCCCCAGTCTGCACAATGAAGTCTCTCTAAAGAGAAGACAGACACATTGTCACATACTGTACACTATGTATCACACACCCCTGTGCTTATACGCTGTGAATGTTAATGCTTACTGTTACATGTGGTTTCATTTCAACAACATGTTTAAACAATCAGACGCGACCCTGTGTCAAACGCACACTGGGGCGTCTTTACGGCAGAGTTTTAAAGTGCAGTGTGAATAAGCAAAGGCTCCTTAAAGAGGGGGCCACCATCTCACCAATAAGGTGCTGTGTAAAAAGGGCTCCTGATTCAAAGCTATACAGATCAATTAGAAAGCACCAGAACTTGACATAGCACAGAATAATTTAAACTCTTAACATACACTTGGTAACAACAATGTCTACAGTGCTCTTCTACAATCTAGACATGAGGACCATTAAAAAAATAATTTAATTTTGTTACAATACAGCTGCGTGGCTGCTGTGATTAATCTGTTTTACATTTCATAGTAAAGCTTGTAAAATTCCTGAATACTGACTGTAATTAAAGTTTTGTGAGTGTATCTTTTGGGATTCTACATAGCTAAAAAGCTCAGTGTATCTACACACAACATCTCCTCAATGCATCTGTACTAAATTTCTATGAATTTGCCTGAAAAATTAAAATATCTGTGACTACATCGCCCTCTTTGGGTGAATTAAGATGAGTTATGCCCTGAGTGAACAAAAAAACCTAAGACTTATTTTAAAGTCACCATGCAAACTTACCTGAACATTGTGAATGAGGCAGTAGTTGTAGTATTTTATCTTGCATAGCTTCAAAAAATTTAGGCAAGCTGCAAAAGAAAATGAGCACGATGATAAAGTCATAAGCGACATTACTAAAACTTTACTAACACTTCATGTATATAAAGTCTTCACAAAATAAGTTAAGTGGTGGTGTGGTTTGGTTCATTAACATTCTGTTGCTGCTGGAGAATTACCGTTAACTGTTAGCTAGCAAATGTTAAATAAACGAATGAAAAGAAGCACACAAGCTAACAACAACAGCTAGCACCCCCCTTAATCTATAATTCAGCTTGCCCACGACCGACTCAAATAGTAAACATGTTTCAAAACTTTCTGCCGTTATGTTGGGATATTTAATTTTCTTACTTTTAGGCCTTTCTTCTGTAAATAAATCAATTACAATATCCCCCAACGTCGTTTCAAGGAGCACCGCCATGATGACGTTCCTAGTCTCGCGAGAACCGTGTTGGGATCAGGGATTGCGCACGCCTGCGCAGTTCATATGGCTTACTCAATGTTTTTGTCATAGCCGTCGTCCTGCTGGTGAAGTTTTCAACACAAAATGGAAATGACAGGGCCACTACTTTGTATTACATGTCTGCTTTTTGCTACAGTGACATGCACAGAATCGTTGTCTAGGCAGCTTAATACGGTAAGACCCGGAATGGCGACTAACGGCAAAAAAACACGATGGTGTTAACGTTAGCATAGCGTTAGCTTACCGATAAGGGGGAAGTCCTGACTGGCAGACGTTGTGGTGTTGAAACTCACGTATCTTTGTATCTTATATTTCTTGTTATTTTTTTATTACTGTTGTCCATAGGAGAACATCCTAATAAATGTGACAGCAGGGACATTGGCAGACACGCAGTTACAGGAGTCCAACAACTTGCAGGTGTGTAGTTTAAATCAACTTAGTAAACCAAGGTCTATTTTCTGTGATTAAATGTGACAAACGAGTCACGTCCCGACGCCGCTATTTCTTCTTTCAGATAAATTTAAACATATCGGTGGGTGATGAGCAGGTGCTGGTCAATGACGTCCCAGTAGAGCTATCGGGGGTCACCAGGTTCAACTGTCAAGCTCTTCTCTGTGAGTTTTTCCGACTGAAAACAAAAGTTACAGTGCTTCAGTAATGAGTAACAATGACAACACTCCACTGGTTTCACCTATAAACAACTGCTTGAATAATATGACAAGTAAAATAATAAAAAATCCGTAAAATAAACAAAACAAAGCATAAGTAAAGAAAGATGAGAGAAATGGTTCTTGGGCAGTGAATGTGCAGTATCCTTTTGTTGTAAGTCAGGCCCTGAGAACATCCACAAAGTTTTGTTAAAAGATGTCTTTTGGGATTAAAGCGCCTGCCAAATGACTAAATGTTATCCATCCTGAGATTTTGTATTTGATTCTACATTCCACCAAAAGGCAGCAAAGAGAGGCAAACACTGGAGTTATGTGCTCCTTTGTCTTAGTGACAACAAAGCCTGAACCATTTTGAACCATATGCAGATGAGCCAAAGCTCCTTGACCTCATTTAGATTGAAGATCCTCACATGTTGTTTTTTTATTACAGTGGACAGCATCAATGGAAGCAGGGAGTTTGAATCTGGGGACTGGGTGTCCACTGTGACCCGGGTGATGGTGAGCCAGAACCGGCTATACAGTGACTCGGAGGAGGTAGTGGCGCTGCAGGTGTTCAGTGAAGTTATAGAGATTGAGGGCAAAGAGGTAAACAGTTTCTTTGGAATCTTGTGGTCTTACTGTCAAATTTTCATTTTGTGTTTTCATGGATAATTATTCAGTTTTTAATTATATAAAACACACTTGCATAAACATGGTTTGGATTACAAATATTTGAATCATTTAGGTCCAGCAGCCTGACATGTGTGAGTTGAAGATACTACTGAGTCCAGACTTCCAGAAGTTGGCTCAGTTTACCAACATCTACCCCATCGGTCATAGTGAGATTTTCAGGATTCCCAGAGAAAACGATGTGGTTGTCACGCATCCACCAAATCCTAGAAAAGGTGAAAAAACATGCTACGTTTTCCAAACCTAATTATTATGAATATGCAAACACTGTACAGCAAAGCAGCTTATTTTCTTATTTCTCCTACATTTTTTTAAAAAATCAGATGAAGATCAGCTGATATCCCAGACCACCAGCCAGTATCCCATGAAGCACACAGAGACCACAGAGGAAGAGATTGCAGCTCCTGGAAAGCTGCCAGAGACTCCTCTGCGAATGGACCCCAACCTGCTGCATGATGTCAGATATGATGAGGAGTTTGATGACAGAGAGCCGAGCCAGCCTGATCAGATTCAGATGGAAACTCCTCCTAAAGAAGTTCTATCATCTTACTCTGTGAGCAAAGTGCGATGCTACATCTAGTTACTGAGAAACACTGTATATACTAGTGTGGAACCATTTCTGCACTAAATTTGTCTCATGCCGATGCCACTGTATTTCTTCCCTGGTCACTACCTTGAAAGTGGCATTGTTCATTTTTTCAAAACTTTTCAGGATGCAAATAGAACTGAAACAATTAGGGTGTGTTTCCAACAGAAACTTCCTGGTGCTTTTCTTTCCAGTCCAAGAATTGCCATAGTGTGTAGTCCATTCAAGAGAATTTGCATTTCCACTGCAGGACCAAAGCCCCAGAAATATTATGCAGATTAGACTGCTGATGTTTCCAGAGTGTGGTGGTTGTTTATGTGTGCAGCGGGTTTTTAAAAATTTTGGTGTATAAGGCCAATTAGCTGCGCATTTGTAGTTTCTGGACTTTCAAGTGGTACCTTCTAACCAGCCATGCTTTTTGGAGGTGGAACTATGAACCTGGAACTAAATTTAGACCTTGTTCCCTCCTGTCAAAATGAAGGTAGAGAACCTTAGAAGTTCCTGAAAATGTTCCTGATCCAATGAAAACAGGCCTTTACTCATTTAATCAATAGAAAATTTGTCAGCAACTATTGTAACTATAATAATAACATTGCAGAACCTCACAGGATGTGCTGATTTTCTTATGCCATGATTAAATGAACATGTGGTGTTGGATTGAACAAAACAAGGCATTTCACAAGGTGTCAGGAAATTATAACTTCTCGTTACTCTCTGTTTTCTTATAACATTTCATAGATCAAACAATTTAAATTTAAACATTTAAAAACATCAAAAAGATTATTCATTGCGATTATGTCATCATAGTCGATATATGAACATTTTTAGTATATAAAAATACATGAACTGTCTATAAACCAGGCACTAGATGTTTGGCAGATATGCAAACAAATAAAAAGTCTCAGTCCGGTCCTCAGCTGTTACAGAGTCCATAGAATAAATGTCAAAGCAATCACCAGCACATTGATCATAGAGCCTGAACATTCTCACAGTTATTACACACCCATAAACACTCAAAAATCCTGACTTATGTGTACATACGTGTTGCAGCGCTGCATGTGAACAATGTGTTAAATGTCCATCCTCTCCTCAGGCCATGTGTCGGTGGGTGGAGGAGCTGAGGGAGCGTCTGAGGCTCTTTTGTGCCGAGTCCCTGCCCCTCTTCTTTCTGGTTATGTGGGTGGTGGTGATCGGAGTCGTCGGGTCAGCGGTCATAGTCAAGATCCTGGACATGTTCTTCCCAACTTGTGAACACAAGTGAGTTTGCTTCACTGTGTTTATGACTGCTGGAATATGAAGGTGTATTTAACATTACCGAGTGACATCCTGTGTTCACATTTGATTTTGTTTCTTCAGGCAAATTTTCCATCTAAACCCTGTCACTATGATGCCAGAGGAGGAGAAGCACACTCTGTTGGAGAACATAGAAATAGCAGCAGAGGAGGAAGAGAAGAAGCCTTGAGTGATCATCGGCTCCAGCGCCTTTCATTTTCCGTTTGGTCTTGTTTATTCTTTAACCTTGGTTACTGTGTTACATTTTCAGCATGGCATGGTTGTGCCCCCTTTATGTTCACATGAATGAACTGATAGTTTTACCCACTTCTAAAACATGCCACGGCAAAGTGGCTAATTCTTCTAAAGTGATTGTGATCCCTATGTGAGACATCAAGATCTGCCAGAAGCTACTTAGCCCAGCTTAGCATAAAGACTGGAAACTAAGAGAATCACCTAGCATGCATGTTACATCCTGTTCGTTCTACAGAAAACATTCACTTTACATCTCTGGAAACTATTGCTTGAAGCCGGCGTGGACAAAATGTCCTTGAAGTTTGGACGCGCCAGTCAGAATTTTCATAGTAACAGTTTTGTCATGGTTTCCTTTTTTAAATGTTCCTTTATTCTTTTTGTCTGTATGTCGTCACCAAAACACAGGTCAGGTCAGGCATTGGTGGAGGAGAGCAGATGTGTAGGTTTAACAAATGATTATGAACCAGAACATCTAGGAACTGTATCTGATGATTTTAAAGTTTTTCTGTTCAACACTAAGTTTTTCTCACTATATATTTTTACTCTAAAATTGTATCCAACAACAATTCAGCATATTTATACTAAATATGTTAAATTAAAAGAAGTAAACACGAACACGTAAAGCTATTATTAACTATTTGAATGTGTTGTCACAAGTAGCTTTGATGGAACCCAATGACTCAAAAAGTAATGCAAGTGACAGTGTGTGGGGTAAATGTCATGAAACTTGAAACATTCAGTGATTACCGTTTCCTTCTCACGCCACTTTAAAACTGGATCTGAATGTCACTACTGTAAAGAAATGTCTCCCTTCGAGGACACTGAGGTTCATACTGTTTGTTGATTGTATTTTATCAGTGCCTCGCTAAAAAAAGAATTTCCAATAGTTTAACTTTAGTTTTTGCTGTTTGTTAGATATGCTAGAGAATGTGAGATTGTTCAGATTGTCTATGCACTCTAAATATTCAAGGGGAGTCCAAAAGTCCATTTGCTTTAATGGAAATAAATAAGAATTACTGTTTGTTTATTTTTAATCAGAGGCCTAATTTATTCTGTACTTTTTATAATCACCATTTACTTTTAAAAATATACCTTTTTTTTCTCAACTTGACAAGCTCTTTAGTCACTGCCTTGGTCACCTCTTCTAGAATGTTCTAAGCACAGTTTTTGGCATGAACCAGAAATCACAGGAGGCGAGGTGAGGCGAGCAGGACCGAGCATCCGTAGGTTGATCTCAGCAGCAGCAATGAACAGGGTGGTACTGGGGGCTCAGTGAGGAGGATGGTGAAGGAACCACTTGCTCAACTTGCACTTGGAGCGAACTGAGATTTTTGAAAACCACTGACTGATGTCAGCATCCTGGAGTGTCCCTGTCATGTCTGAGCACAAACTCATACCTTTTTGTTGTTGCCATTAAATCTAAAGCAAAACTTTCTGAGGAGAAATGTGATATGGTATTTTACTACTATCAAAGCAAATGGACTTTAGGGATTTCTCTCATATTTCAGTACTGCTACGACTGGACTGATGTACAATACAGACAAACAAAACTGCACAAGCACTGTTCACAAATTAAGTGTAAAATACACTCAGTTGTGAATTTGGGAGTGAAAACTGGGGTCAAACCTGCACAGATGTTCCTTTTTTGTGGTAAATGTGGTGATTTAGAGACAAGAATGACAATGATAGACCTCCTGAGCATCACTCCCACTGTTGCACTAGGCTGTGTGTGAGGGACCAGTCAGGCTGGGCACAAAAAAAGTATGTTTTACTCAATCAAAACTAGTCTGTGTTTTTGTGTTATTCTAATAATTTGCTTGTCACCCTGAAAACGTCAGCTCGAGCACCGCATTGCAACTGACTCTGACACTTTGTCTCTTCCAGAGTTCAGTTCAGCTGCAAGATGCATGATGTGCTACATTAGTGAAAGGTGCATGTGTACTCTAGGTAGTGAATGCAGTTTGCTGATCTATCAGCAAATAATACATCTATACAAGGAAAATGCATGATTACTCAAGACAGATCCACCTGTAATGAAATCTGCCTCTAAATTAGGCTGTATTGCTAACTTAGTGTCGGATGTTTCTCAAAAGTATAACAGTAAAAATGGTTTAATTTGCTCTTTACCTAAACATTAGGCCCAGGTGTTACTATTTTGAGATGTTTGCGTGCATACATTGGACAAATTACAGCTGGACTGTGTAATTGGTTCTAAATGCTGCTGAATAAATGCTTTCCTTATGACCATGATCATGTGCCGTCTGATTCTTGTGGTTGTGCAGCCTCAGAGAGCACACTGAACACTTACAGTATTGTTTTCAGTCACATGGAGTGGAGCAGGAACTCGCAGCAAGAGCAGGTTCTAACATTACAAGGTGGTTACAGGAGGACATTTCAGGGCCTTTTCTCTATTTCTGCATAAAGGAGCTAAATAACAATTTGATTTTCAAACAAGTCCTACAACAACAAAAATCTCACATAATGTAGAAAATTATTAAATGTACAAAATGATCCAATCATAAATATTTATATGTGAACCTACAGAATTGAAAAGGCTCAATAGCATCAGATGTTTCACACAATTCGTTCTACCAAAGAACGCTAACAAGCGATAACCTTAATGAGCTGCTGTGCAGGCCTGAATACAGTTACTGGAATTCTTCAGTAAGTCATAAGTCATGTTAGACACAAATTAGTAAAGGCTCACATTTTCAGACACAATTTTTAATATGACCTCAAACCTGAATCTAGACACCCAACAATGGGAGCTGAAAGTGTGTGGCCATTAGCTTAAATAAACTCAACTTGTATGGCACTCAGTAAACACACTTATAAGACAATGTTAATGCCTTTAAACACTGTTAACTTTAATTTATTATCTTGTTAGTGTTACATTCATAAGAAGTCACATCTGGAAAATATGTGATAGAACCACATGGTTCCACAATTTCAAATGAAATCAAGTGCATAAAAAAGCAGAAGAAATAAAATAATAGATTGACAGATGGTCCTCGTCAAGACACAAATGAACAAAGCAAATGAAGCAGCACTAAAGTAAAACAGCTTAGTTTTGTCAGTTTGTCAAGCAGCTGCACTGATTTGTCTGAAGTGTGACCATGTATTTACATGTTGACAATTTTTGATTTTCAAGTGCACTTATTTACCAAATGCTATAAGCATTAGCTTGTTCCATTTTGCTGATGCACAGTCATGCTAGTACTCAGTGTTATCCGCTCATGACCACGTGAATGTTGGATTCCTTCTTCAGCAAGACCCGAACTCTTCGATCCACTTTTCATACTTCTCCAGGTCGGCTGCAGACACAGACTTGGACACTTTTTTCAGAGCTGTCTCAAAGTCCTCCATGGTGGTGGGCATGTGCATCTCGTCCCGCGAGATGTTGCGGATCTCCTCTGGCGTGAGGCCCTCAATTCTTCGCCTCATGGCCATCAGAGAGGCATCTCTGCAGCATCAGACAAAACTTTCCTTTTAACGCTCAGATCAGAGGTTTTCATGGACTTTTAATTAATTCTACCATTATCCATAATGAGTAAACATGTAAATATAACAACTACCCTGATGAAAATCACCTTCCATTTTGCCAAAAAGCTCTCTCATGGCAGAATTTACAAGCAGGAAAATAAAGACACAGTACATACAGTTATTGTCTCGTCGCTGAACTGAAGCTACTGTGAAAATAATGTGCTTTATTTTAAAAAAATGACCTGACCTGCACACATTAGTGATGTCTGCTCCTGAGTAACCCTCCATCTGCTCTGCGATCTTGTCCAGGTCCACGTCGCTGGCCAGCTCCAGCTCCTTCAGGTTGATCCTGAGCAGCTCCACACGGCCTTTGGCTGCAAACAAACAAACATAAAAAATAACAGTGAGTCCTCTCACTTTTCTGCCCACAACCTTCACTGCTTGTAGCAAACACAGAGACTAGGTTATATGTGCAAAGGTCTCCAATCAAGGCTGCACTACCAACAACAAGTAATTCTAAAGGTGCATAGACATATATACATTAATTAATATTCTGAAATATAGTGAAGTCTGATGTTTCTAGATCTGTGCTTAGTTAAATGACCAGGAACAGTCACTGTCAGTACCAGATTAGCTGTATACTGGAGCTCAACATGACACATAATTAATCTGCATGTGTACTGCATTGTGTGCACTGTACACTGTAAATGTGACAGGGTGAAAAATGTGAGGAATGTGGGGTCAGTGGGAGCCCAGAGCCTCTCTAGCAGATAATCTAGAATGACCTGTAATTAACTAAGTTATTCTGTTTCAACACATTCACTCTAAGTTGAATAATAATAAAATAATAATAAGTCAGATTCAAGTGTGCAGTATATGTATTGTATAATAATAAAGAGGCTACGCTGCAGTGCAGCAGAGACATGGCCGTACTTGAAGGTAAAGGGATGTAGATCCTCTTCTCCAGTCGCCTCCTCAGAGCTTCGTCGATGTCCCATGGGAAGTTGGTGGCAGCCAGAACCATCACCATCTTTGAAGGGTCATCATTTTCTGATGCTCCACCAACGCCTGTGCAACAGAGCAATGACTGAACTGATTGACGACAGACTTAAGAATATTGTGATTTGCGTCCACAAGTTTCAAAACTATCTCAAATAAACAGTTATTGTGTTAATCGGTAAATGTGATCATCTCTTATACCGTCCATCTGCACCAGTAGCTCTGCCTTGACTCTCCGGCTGGCCTCATGTTCCTCTGAAGTCCCTCTGCGGCTGCACATAGAGTCAATTTCATCTATGAAGATTGTGGTAGGAGCGTAGAAACGAGCCTGTACCAAAACAAAAAGCATTAATTCAGCAATTGTAGCTATAACCAACGAGTTCAATTTAAAAAAAAGAATTTATAATAAAGCTACACTATCAGGTACCTGATTCTATTACAAGGTACTCATCATGCATCATGGACATCGAACAGTCCATTGACAAACTCTTCTTTCAGCTCTATCGACTAACTCTGGAGAAAAACTCTTAACATCTTCCATCTACTTTTTCACTGTATATGCAACTTGAAAATGACAATAATGAGTAAAGTTGATCAACTAGGAAGTTCAGCCATTGTTTGCCGTTTGTTGTACTGAGATTTACCACAGAGAGGAACATGAACTATAATATAATGTAATAATATGTCATTTAGTCTGCAAGTCTTTGAACGAGGGTACAATTTGAGGTATCTCAATACTTTTACATACTTTTACCTTGCACTGGTCACATGAACATGCATCAAGGCTAAATATGTTTGCTTACCATTTCAAAAAGAAGGCGAACAAGCTTTTCAGACTCCCCCCTGTACTTGGACGTGAGAGTCGATGAGGAAACATTGAAGAATGTGGTTCTGCATTCAGTAGCAACTGCTTTGGCCAAAAGTGTTTTTCCTGTGCCTGGAGGTCCCACCATAAGCACTCCCTACAGTCAGAAATGACTTCCATGTAATAGCCATACATATGACAACAAAAAGAAGATCAATCTCCACAGACCTTCCATGGTCTTCTTATGCCTTTGAAAAAAGCTGGCATCCACATTGGCAGCACCACAGCTTCTTTCAGGAGTTTTTTTGCATCTTCCAAGTCTGCGATGTCGTCCCTACACAAACAGGTCAGACAGAGGCTGTAATGCAGTAACCCTCTCCTACAAATATATTTAGTTTCTAGGCACCTTGAAAAATATCCCATTCATACTCAATGGAATTTAAACAGTAGCCCAGAAGTGTAGAGCATCCTGGTGTGGACTGGTAGTGCGTCATCAGGACAATGATCTATTTTGGGGGTGAATGTAAAGCCAGACTTTACAGATTATGTTACCTGCTATCTGGAGTTAGCTAGAGCTTCCTTACAGTTAGAATAATGCTGGCTGGATGCCAACTACCTTGCTGCTTAAAACAGTAGCTTTTTAATAAGGTATTGCGTGAGTGAGCTAAGGAGGCATTGGATGTTTCTGATGATGTGCTGCAGATGTGACGGGCGACTTCTGGCTGGATGAGTAGCCTAACTTACAGCAGATTGAGCAATTTGGTTCATACTTGAGATTTGTTTTTTTGGGGGTTGGGGGCTTTTAAAACAGCGATGGCCTATACTCAAAGATGTTAGATGTCTGCAAAAGTGTGGTGACGGGTGGTTACAAATGAGAGAACCACGTCACAGGACCACGGGCCACTGTTTCAGTCTTGCTCTACCCTCAAACGCTAGCAATTTTTTTCCAAAACTGAAAAAAAATAAACTTCCAACAATTGGAAACAACATTTTTGAAGGCGTGATATGCAACACAATGTGAAAAATCACACAAAGCTAAAAACATACCATTTAATATTTGGATTCTGAGATATAATATCTCTCTCTAGAGCTTCCACAAGGTCTTTGTCGTAGCCAGTCCCATCAAACTTTTTCACTTCTTTCTCCTGGACTTCTCCTTTGTTCTGAAAGGCAGAGCAAACAAACGTTTCCGGAATGTACTATACATGTGGCCTATCCCAGAGGAAAAACTGGAATGACAGGCTGTAGGTACACAAGCAGCATGGGGAAACTGAATAACCAACAATGGAAACAGTCTGAAGGTATATGATGGAACATAATGAAAGGGAAGATAGTTTCATGTTCACCTTATCATCCTTTGCTTTGCCCCCGACCTCCTTCGTCTCCTTTGACTCCTTCTTTTCTTTGCCCTTGGGTGGTTTGCTTCTGTCTCCGTTGGCCCCGCGTGGCGAGTGCCTCTGTTGGGCCCTCACAGCTGCGCTCAGGCGGTTGTTGGGAGGTTTGCTGTCTCTATAAGGGTTTGTAGGCCGCCTGACTGGACACGGAGAATGTCTGTGAAGAGAGGAAGAAGATGAAGCCATTACCAACAAAACAGCTACTCATAATATCTATTAAGCTGCAATTTTATTAATGCAAAAGCACTAATAAATTATGTCAAACTAGTAAACATATATTGTGTCTACCACATTAATAATCTGTCTATTTTTATACATTTCCCTGAGGCCTTTACCTACATGTGGAAATATTCAACCAGTGGATTAATGCTGCCAGACAGCAAAGTAACAAAGCGGCAGTGTGAGGCTCCCTTCTAGAGGGGCAGAGCAGGGGATAAAGCAGGCTCAGGGAAACAGGTTTGCTAATCTCAATCATATGACTATAGAAAAATAGTTACATATAAATCCTGATCCCAAACCTGGGAACTGCAAAAAGTGAAAAGCAGGTGGAACTAGATCTATGGGGGTGAGACAGATTTTGGTGTAACTGCTAAAAGTGAAAACATCCAACTGGGATACCTTGGTTCAACGTGAACAGGCCTTATTTCACAATCATCGTGGTTGGTGGGTTTAGCAGGCGCAGTGTCCAGCTGAAAGTTCTCCAGGGTCGACATTATGTCCTGAACTTGACGACTCTCTTCACTAATTTCTTGCCACAGCTGGACAAAAAAAACCAAAACAAATTGAGACAAAGATAAGAAAGTCGAAAACAAACAAAAATGATGTGATTGGTTGTTACTGCCACATTTACCTGCTGCCATCTCTGCTGAAAACTGCTGTCCCGCACGGTGTACAAGTACTTTTTGATTTGTTCCAGCAGTCCGTGATAGAGAACGCTGGCTGAGCTGTAGTTTCCAAGCAAGGCATATTCGCGGGCCAGCTTCACGTTCTCACTTAATTCTCGTAAACTCATGATGCTGGAGAAACACAGACAATTTGTTAGGGCACAGAGGTACTACTAATTATAGCCCCAGTTTGTGCCTCACATGTGGTGTATACATTTTAGTCACAGTATCAACTCTCCAGAAACACTGTGAAGCAGTATATGGTGTATATATATATTCAACACAAACTGGCATTTTGACTGTTGGGTTTTAAAGCACATCCACTCTTGACCAGTCAATAGCCACCTGACCTGTACTCCACTTACTGAA
This sequence comes from Helostoma temminkii, assembly GCA_900302695.1. Taxonomy (NCBI): domain Eukaryota; kingdom Metazoa; phylum Chordata; class Actinopteri; order Anabantiformes; family Helostomatidae; genus Helostoma; species Helostoma temminkii. The sequence continues at coordinate 82,745 of OMLM01000513.1, forward strand.
GCCAAGGCTAAAGAAAGACAAACCTCACAACATAAAAAAAGCATTGAAGGTGACTTAAGACGACATACAAAGCTTCTGTTGTTGTTTATGGGTCAAAAACAGTATTCAGTTTTTTACAGAATATTAAATATGCAATGACATTTTAACCCCTAAACTGTCTACTGTGTTAAAAGTTCACACAGATCTTCTTATACCGAAGTGAACCTACTCAAATTAAAAACTGAGACGCAACACATTTTAACATGGAACTGATTATTGTTTTTAATTAAATGTGCTGAAGCACAGAGACTCAAATTGTCCAAACACTTAAAATGAATAACAGCTAAAATAAGGTTCTTTCAGAGCTTCCACAGAAGCCACTCTACTTTACATACATGACATAGTCAGGCTTATTTCATAAGATACACTTAACATTATTAATTAACATAATTTTTGTCTTAATTCTATTTAGATATTTACTTTTCCTAATCACTGGAACAATATTGATAAAATACTGAATAAATATTTCCACATGTGAAGGACCCACATTACACAAAGAGCTTTCGTCACTGTCACTAAATATTGTCAGCCACAGTGGACCATCAGCTACATTCATTTAAGGAAGTCAACAGAAAAAGTGACTTATCAAGGAAAACACAAACTGTTACAACTATGCAGAGCACACAGTGAGAAATGTACATAAGGGTGGTGGCATCCGTTCTGTGTTGTTAAAACTACTAACGAATATGTGAGAATGTATTAGTTCGCATTTAACTATAAAGATTGTGAGTATCTTAATGAGCAAACTCCACACTGGTCACTTCATCCAAAACAGAGAGAAGACACAGTACAGAAATGAACAATATATAACAGCTACAAAATACGTACATAGTTTTAATGCTTGTTGCACTGTCTGAGTAATATAAATAGGAATGTCCAGAATATAAATGAATAAATGTAATATAACTAGTACATTTATTTCAGACTTTAGCATCCTCCATTAATTAGGCGGAGCCATGTCCAACTCAATCCCAAATGTTTGTGGCTACACGAATGTCTAATCATAGATAACTAACTAGTTAACGAATAAGCTAATTGGAGAAAACACAGTTTACTAGGCAAAACTGTCTACTCACGTTAAGACTATGAAAACTAAACTACGTATTAACATCCCTCACTTTGAATTTCATGCTGGGTGGTTAGGTTAGCTTATCTTTAGTAACGAAACAACTTTTACTGAAGCTACAGCTGTTATCTCCACAAAACTCCACAGTACACGTGCCAGTATAACTACGTGGAGCAATATAATTCGGAATTAGTCAACAAAACTAGTTCGTACTTGGTTAATACTCAACTTCTCGGATAAACACACCAGGTCCTCGCAGCGGCATCTATGACGAGTTCCGCTTTAGCAGTTCACAGTACAGTATGACCTGCGGACGTTTGTAGTCCACCGATAACACGGAAGTCCGTGACAGCGCGAGTTCAGTATGCAAATCCCTCGAGCCTAAAGTTGTGACTTCCGCCCTAAACCTTTCGAAATAAAACCACGCAGAATTTAAACTTTTGTTTTGTTTAAACTTTTCTGCTTAGCTATTTGGTGAAGTACGTTTGACATGCAGTCAAGTTGTCACGTGATGGAACAACGATATTGTTTTAAATAACGCGGCCTCTGCAGATCATCACATTAAATGTGAAATGAGCACTTAAGGTGTGCATGAAATCAGTACCTCCAGTTTTAATTCAAGGGGTTTGACAAAGGTGTGGTGTTAATCATTCAGGGGCTCATGACCAAGTGCTGAGGGTCTTGCTCAAGCTGCTTGGCGTTTACTGCAGCTGTCTTCAGCTGCTTCAGTCTTCAGTAAATGAAAAGCTGTTGTACTGAGTTGAGATCAGGTGTCTGATTTATCCAGTCAGTTCCTTTGCCTTGAGAAACTCTTGTTTTGGATCTGCAGTATGAAGTGGTGTCTTGTTACTCTGCACCATTTGGCTGAATCTTAGCAAAGAGTATAGTATATAGGTCATCCATAAACACCTTTGGCAGCTCATTTCATAACACTGCCTCCACCATGTTTGACACATGATGTGGTATGCCTTGTGGTATGTTTTTTTCCTTCTTCATAGTTCATCATTTTGGTACAAATTAATCTTGGTTTCATCTGTCAGACCAAGTCTTATCTGGCCTTTCTGTTCTTGAGCATTACCAGTTTTATCAGAGCCACCAAGAATTCACGTGTATATGTAAAGACACTGAAATGATGACAAAATAAAAATGTAATATTGATTATGAAATATTATAGAATATGTACTTTACTTATACTTTTATTATATTTTATTAAAATTTATATTTAAATAATAACTACTACTACTAGTGCTGACTAGGAGCAGGAGTCTAAAGTCTTTATATTGGTTGACTGTCAGTTTCCATATTTATTTCAATTCAAAAATACTAGTTTTTAAAGCACTTGGATATTGTATTGGTACATTTTCAAACACAAACTTAAAAACTTACTTTAAAACCTGCTTTGCTGGCTGGTGACACCAATGGGGAGTCTAAATTGAGGGTAGCATATAGCCTGTATCCCATGCAGAATCTTCTCAAACTTTAGTTTTCAGATTCTTGTGCATGATGCATAAATGATGTAACCAGAAACAATACATTGACTGAGTTTGGTTTGCTACAGTAATTTAAATGTCATGATTAAGGATTGCTACAGTGATTATCATACGATAAGTAAGGTATTCAAAGTGAGGTATAAAATGGACTGTGCTTTACACCATAACGGACAAAGTGTTTTACAATAGAACTCCTCCACTGCAGCAACAGAGGATGACATACACAAAAAAGTGACATCAAGGACTTCTGCTCCAGGTAAGCTTTCTAATATTTAAAATGTAGCAGCACCATCTGCAGCCTGGCTGTGCTGATGGAGCTAACAATCCCTTGGAAGGGTCACCTGGAGAAAGGTTTTAAGAAGTTCACCAAGTACGATAGGCTGGTTGGTGAAGATGAGAGTGTGTCTTGGTCAGGAGCATTTACAGTGTAATCATTTCTCCTGAGTGATTTATTCAGTCTTTTTTGCCTTTGTGTATCCCTGTTGGGCTTCAGTGGAAGGAAACATTTTGGGAGATATCAATTTAATGTAATTACTTTTGAGATGATTTTTTGAAATAAAAATTTGAAATAAAGGAAACGATCAAATGGGATTGCTGTTTTAACATAGACATGAACAAATCTTTAATATTTACTTATAGAAAGTGGAAAAAGAAGGCACATTAATTCTTTATAGTGAGGAGTGAGGAGGCATGGTAGAGACTGTGCTCTGCTAGTTGATGTTTTTAATAGCTAGGCATTGTAAACCAGCTGCCTCAACACAGTTTGGAAAATGTCTGGAAATACTACGGATGGTTCAACTGATTCATAATCCAAGAAACAACCAAGTTTCACAATGTAGAACACAGTCATGGTTTAGATTGCTGCAGATGTGATGTGTTTTCTTGACAGGTATTGGGTTATTTTATTATGGAAAGAAACTTTTATTGTTGCCAGTGGTGTTTCTGCACAGAATGGATGTACGGTTTCTTCCTTATGTAACAGAGCTTCAGAGAAATATTCTTTTTAAAATAAAACCAATCATTAATACCCAGTCATGCTATCACCTGCTACCAATTCACCTGCATGAATGTTTGATAAAGTTTTTTTAGATAAATAAAGGCTCAAGCAAATTGGCAAACCACAGATCTTAGTTTTGATTGTATTTTAGTAAAAGTCCCAACTTTTGTGGAAACAGAGTTTGTCATATTTCAATAAATATTGATCTCTGGTCACAATAAAATGCAACTCAATGCCACAACCAAGTAACAACCACAGTGGACGCTGGTTCCACATCACGCTAACTAATGTACAGTATGTCTTACAACATTTATAATACACAAGTCATAATGTCACTTGTGACATACCAAGTCATTCAAATCTAATTTATTATTTATTTATATAGCAGTTTAAAAACAACATCCTGTTGACCAAAGGACATTACATAACAACAACAACAACAACAACAACAACAACTACAACAACAACAACAACAAAACATTAAATAAGTAAAATGAGGAACATCAAACCATGATTAAAAGTATCAGACACCTACTATGCATTAAATGGCAATGAAAAATACATAAGTTTTAAGCAATGATTTAAAAGCTGCCAGGTCTGATGCTGCTCTTCTCTGTCTTGCAGGGCTGCTTGGTGTCTGGCAAACCACCAGATGTCACTGTACTTGCTGAGTTTACAGGTCCCAAAGCTTCACTTCATATTTTTGGCACAAACAGAGCACAACGCCTAAAGCGTCATCCTCTCATTAATACTGCTGCAGTAATCAAGATAATAGGTGCTTAGTGTAAAAGAGGTCCCCAGGGTGCCTGGGAGATACAAACATGAATTATGGGTGAAGTGTATTTTTATGTTTAGATCAGATTTGATGTATTTATATGTTGTGTAGTGTGATGATGGTCAGAGTTTGTATGAGTTAAGGTCAATGCCAGAGGATATGAAATACTGATTGTTTCAATCAAGAACTGCAGCTCTCAGAACCACGTCAGGTTCAGTTCAGTGTTGGACTGATAATCCAGCCCCTACGCTTCTTATTAATGGTCATATTTCCATAAAGACATGCTGTGTTTTGATGATTTCACTAATGCGTTTTCTTCAGTTACAACACAATACAGCAAAGAAGGAACTTGGAAAAAAAACTATAAAGCTAAAACTTAATAAGCTACAATTGTGTTTACCAAATACCCATCACTATCATGCATACACAATACATATATATACTATTTCATAGCTTGCTACTACAGATTAGTTTTGGATTTCCAAGCAAGCAAGTCAACCATCACCAGATAACAGACACTTCACAAGGAGAAGTGTTCCAATAAATATTCCAAAGTGAATAACAATGAGAAGCATGTTTCCTGTTTTGGACACCTACATATCAGATAGAGTAGATGGTTAATCTTCCCCTAGAGTTTGCTCATAACTTTATAATATCATGCATGCTGGGGAGAAAACCTGGGCAAGATTTTCAAATGAAAACAAGGTTTTTGTGCCATACAATCAGTGACACTTCTGTCTGAATATCTGTGCATATAAAATTAAATATACACAGTGACATTTTTGCCCAGTTTTCCTGTTGGTGAGAATGAAAAACCCACATGTGTATCAGCCAATCACATCACTGTTCCTACAATCAGTTAACAAGCAGTGACATTATAATGTACCTATGTAGGCTCATAATGCCTAAGGGGTCACTCTTTATGGGCTCTGCACATGACATGCTGACATTTGTTTCATAGAGACAAACCAAACAGTAGAGAAAGATAATAATAACTATAAGAAAAGTTTGATTTGCCACATTTTGCTGCATCCAGGGGCAGATCTACAGGTGGGCAGACAGTGCTGCCCCATCTGTTGTAGGTTTTTCCACCCAGCTACCTTCCACTCCCATCCAGTCACCACCAATTATACCTAAAGGTGTAATTGGGCAAGAAAATGACGTATACACAAATCAGGCATAACATTATGACCAGTTGTACAATCTAATGTTATCGGACTAATACAACAATATCTACCATGAATTCTACTTTTACAAAGTTATTATTTTTCACTTTTTAAAATCGAAACGGTCAGAAATGTGATGATTCTACTACAAGTGCATTATTAGGATCACTTTAGACGTGCTGGAGTACGTTATGTTAACTGGTGTTGGACTGTAAACTTGTGGCTGTCTAAAACCTGACAGGTTTTTTGAAGGGGTTGCTTAGCTAAACTGGATCTACCATTTAAAAAAAAAAAAAGATTATACAAATTGGTTTAGCATGTAGAATTCCCAAAACATTAGAATAAAATTTGATTTCTGCACCTGCCCAAGAAAACTAAATCACTATCAGCTAACACTGTGAGATAAGCAGATTTTTTATTAGACCACTTCTCTTATGAGCAGCAAAATGTTTTAACTCTTCGTTCAGTTTAATCACACGGAAATAATTTCCCATCATAGTTCAGGTATTTGAGCCTTCAAAATGATGCACTCAGTCACAGGCACGAGAAGCACAGACACAATCAAAGCTGTACACTGAGATTTATCTTCAGCAATAGACAGTAGTTATTTAGTACTAATTGCATCATAAATCTTCAACATTTTGCACTGGAACCGAGTGCTAACGATGATCATATTTCTTAGTGCATCAACAAAACAATGACAAAGGCAAAGACAAAGAAAAAGGAAGGCCAGCACAGACATAGAGCCAAGTGGTCTATTTGTGCTAATAACTCCCTCGGGCTTACTAGGGCATGTGGCCTCCAGTAATTAGAGCTCAACAGGAATCATCTAGAACAGTCCAGATCAATGCATACCGTATTGGTTGCACTGATCAACATTTAAAAATAGACTTAATAATTACTCTAATCCCTCACCCTGACACAAGCTACATCGCCAACCTTGTAGTCCCACTCAGCTCTGTAGAGCTTTTAGTGACTTTTACCTCATTGGGAGGGTTTTATGACCTGCACACCTGGTTCTCATCATCCCAGAACCAAACAGCAGACAAAGTTGGAGGCTTACTGGTGAAATTAGGGCGTTGAAAAGCTGAAGAGACAAATATGTAACTTACTGGAAACTGAAAACAGCTAAAAGATGAATAAATATTGGTCATATGCACATCTTCACATATGGGTATGACAAATGACAGACCTGAGGCCATTGGATCTGCCTGCAATCACATTACATAAATTTCCAAACAGGTCCAGTCTAAAGAAAGTATTTTGGCTTTATTTGGGCATGAGAAAAACATTATGCTCCTGATGTTAATGATTTTTACAATGTAACATCCTTTCTTTGTTCATCATCATCAATAACTGACATTCACCACTGCTGAATGGTTTAACTAATGATCAGAACCAGAGCATGTGAGCAGTGAGCAGATACTGGACTGAGCGTTGATTGACTTTCTTTAAGGAGGAAGGAGCATGTTCTGCTCAAACTGTGCTCTGCTGCTGCCCACACCACGAACCTGAAGCATGCCAAGCCTGACCCAGAATGCACTTACAAAAACAGGTAAGTAAATTGTGTACATGAATGTATAAGTAAGCAACTGTTTAAAAACACTTTTACTGCATCACTTTTATAACATGCCAGTGTTCGGCTGCCATTCAAAACAGACAGAAGTTCTACTACTGCAGGCCTTCCACCCAGTGATCAGAATTCAGGTTTGAACAGTTTACTTTGCAACTACTGAAGTCACCAGAGCTTCTGGTCATACAAACACGCTGCGTTTCATTTAGTCTATTCATGGAGGTGAAGCTCACATTCAGGTAGTTCATGTATTTTGACCCAAGGTTAAAATTAAACACGTCTTTTGCCCTTTTCCTGAAATGTTTCCCCACAAGAACGAACAGGAAGGGGTTAACAGCACTGTTGCTGTATGCCAGATATGTTGACAGCTGTATGCCGATATCCAGGATGTGACCCCACAGGCATCCAGATGTGACCTGGAAGTAATCCAGAGTGTCAAGAAACCGCATCACCTGGTGCGGTGTCCAGCAGAAAAGGAAGACGACCAGCACGGCTAGGACCAAGGAGGTGGCCTTTCTCTCTGTCCTCACCACAGGGAGTCCTCTGTCTAACCGGTTATTCAGTACAGCCACAATGTGACGAGTGCAGTAAATCACCACCAGAATGGGGAAGAGAAAGCCCAAAATAAAGTTGGTGGTGTTGTGGTGCACCCTCCATACTGGATGAGGGTAAGCTAGAATACAGGCATCAATACCTAGATCCTTCATATGAGTTACTGTACGGAAAAACAGGATGGGGAGGCTGAAGAAGAAGCCCAGGATCCAGATCCCCAGGCAGACACGCTTGGCCCAGACGGCCCTCCTCAGACGACTGTGACTCATGGGCTTCACCAGAGCCAGGTAACGGTCCACGCTGACTAATGTGAGGAACAAAACACTGCAGATGTAGTTCATAGAGATGGCTACATTGACTAGTTTACAGAGGACCTCTCCAAAGTCCCACTGGTAGTCCTGGGCGATGGTGACAGCCCAAAAGGGAAGGCATGACATCATGATCAGGTCAGCAGCTGCCAAGTTCCCCAGGTAGACATCAGCAACGGTGCAGGGCTTCCTGTGCAGGCAGAACACACAGAGAACCAGACCATTCCCCACCAGCCCCAATATGTTTATCAGACAGAGGTAGGCCGGCTGCAGGGTGGACAGCCATAGCCAGGCTTCAGTGTAGTTACTGCAGGGGTCCAACTCTGGGTCCACAGTTGGGACTAAGCAGTCTGATGCATTTGCAACCATTGGAAACTGTGAGTGAAAATAAGCAAATAGGCAAGCTTAATGTAAAATACTGTAGCAATGTTCTTTACATAAAGAATAAAAGTAAGAGATGGACATATGAGACCAAAACATATGAAACAAGAATAGAGTGCATGTCCTGTATTCACTAAACAAACCCTCCTCATGTTTAACAGGCAAGCCACAGGTGCCTTCACTGACACCACTGTGGACAGTTACATAACAGGTTTCTTTCTTATTTTTTGACACAGGAGGAATTAAATGTTTCATACTAGTTAATTCATATTTGAAACTTAATACTGACCTTTTATTTTAGGTCTAAAATTCTCCACAAAGCTTGCTGGAGATTGTCACCACAATTAATGTATTACTGTAATTAACTGGAACAGCCAAATCTGTCTACACTCAGTGTAAAAGAACAACAGTAGAATAGTAGAAACAACTCTGTGAATCACTCACCTTATATCTGTCGCTCTGCTCTTTCCAGCCAGATGTTCCTCATGTTCATACCCAGCAGGTTATTGTGATGGTGATCTAGCCTCCAGTGGAGAGAGCAATGGGAGGTTTGTCGCTTTTATATGTGCAGACCCAGATATCATCTCTGTGTCGTCACTTACTGCTTCCATCTGGTTTTCGCCCACGGTTACCGCGTTGTGTCCTGGCTCAACAAAATGGTATTTACTGTCCAGCAGCAATGTGTTTTTACTTTCACTGCTGACTCAGGGACTGCTGACAGTTTGTTAGTGTTTAGTTACACATTACTATATTTCTTGGCATCTGTACTGGATATCAGTGTCTGTGATTGGGAATATTTGAGTGAGGAAAAAATAAACATGCCTCTGCATTACTTCAGCGCAATGGAAACTCCAGTCAGACCACACCTGGATCAGAGTCAAAGCTGCTGTTTTAGTGGTAAAATGCCAGATGTGTCCAGCTGTTGAACTTGAAGTAAAGCAGTGTTTAGTGAAAAAAGCTTTTACAAGAAAGAAACAGATCCAAAAAACTGAGCACACATTTTTTGTTTATTTTTTTGTCTGCTTAATGATATATCAGGCAGGGTCAACTTAAAATAGTTAGGTCAACAAAAATATTTAAGTTTAAGCAAATGTTAGGTCAGATCAACTTCAAATATTTGCTTTTAACTGACATTACTGACATCAGTTGTTATTTAGGTTTAATTTGAGTGCTGGACACGTCACCAGTGTATCTGCCTATAGATCGCACTCAATCGATTCAGCATCCGAATGTTGGAAAATGCTCATGATGCAGGAGCCAAAACCAGTGAACCACTGACAGTGTACGTCAGCAGGTCAGCCTTTCATTTAGCTAAGATCTCAGTGTGGACTTTCACATGTTGAATGAAAGGCCAAAACACACAGAAATTTTTACAGTTTAATATATGTATGACCTGCATTACTATTACATTAAATGACTGTAGTAGCCAACATTATTGGTTCTGCTGTCAGTCCTGAAGAAATTAAGAAAATGAATTTGCTATTTATTCTTTCCACATTCTAGTTATTTTTCACATTTTATGTCACCGGCTCTATTTCTGGTGTAGATATTCATCTATGATGCATTTTCTCTGATCCCAGTTAAGAGTGTCTCTCTCTGAGCCCGAGCAAGGAGCGAGAGCAGCAGGGCACCAATCTCTAGTGCTTAATCAATATTAATCTGTCATATTTTATTTGTTGTATTCTGAATCAAATGTGTGACACTGTTTAATGATTTACAACTTTTTTGTTAAAGATACACCTACAGCTACTAGTTTTTACTACTACTGGTCCAAGCCAAGACAATGACATGTTCCCACTCAATATCAACCAGTAGGAGCTGCCTCTCAGTAACTTTAGACTAGAAGTTTAACTTCCGCAATTACACGGGTGTAATAATTAACACAGCTGTGCTTCAATTGATCACTGTTGAAGGAAGTCATACTGCATAGAAACTCACTGAAGTGAGATAATGTATATTTTGATAATCTTGAAAGTATACAATTATTATATCATTTGTAAACTAGCAGTATATAAAAGTCTATTGTATGTGTGTTATGTGGTATAGATGTATGTAAAGGTTCTGTTCAGTAGCAACTGGACTTATTTCTTGGTTCTTTAAGACATTTCTCCTTCCATCCAGAAGGTGTTATCAGTTCTGACTGACTGGCTGGAGTTGCAGGCTTATAACCACTGTGGAGTCAGGGGTCATTAGCACTTCCCTGTGTGTTGTGGATCTTCCTGTCTTTCAGGTGTGAATGACTGTGAAAGGGACTGGGTAGTGTTGAAAGCACTGCACTGTAAATGGGTGATAGATTGTGCAGTAAACCACCTCTGGACTGCTGAGTCTCCTCACTTTTAAGTATAATAGTATACTTGAAGTACACTTCTATTTGTTTGTACTTTAGGTATACTTTTATAAACTAAAAAGTGGGCCAAGTCCTAAGAAGGATTAAAAAAGTATACTTGCTTATACTTATACTTATACTTCTAGTATACTTAAGTATACTAGAAGTACATAGACATAAGTATACTTCTTTTTTGTAAGGGTTCATTTTTGGCTAGTAATAGTAGTATGGTGTAGTATGGGTGATGCTGTGTCACTGCATGCAGAAAATCTAATATTATTTTTTTAAGATGTACAATAACTATACAAAATCTGCCTTCATATTATTAAATTACACCAGTACAGCCTTTTATTTACAGTGTGAATCAGATGAGTTTATACACAGCTCCTCACTGGTCTAGAGAAATAATCTATGTCAAGTGGCAAACCTTTCAGTCTAGGTAAGGTATGATGTTAATAGCCAACCTTATTAGAAGGGACTATCACATCTCTATTCCTATATTTAAGATTACAGTTAGTTACCTGGTCTTTGTCAAAATCATTCTCTTATGTAAATTTATGTGGTCAAAATAAAAATTTATGTGGGACTGCCCAAAATTACATGACTTTTGGAAAGAAAGCTGATGTGGTTTCTATGTCCAGCATTCAGTTCCTCAGCACTTTCACTTGCATCAAAAAAGGCAAACAAAATATGTCTGGCAGGTACGTCAGCAACCAAGAATCCTATTGCTCATTATTGGAGATTCCCTGAAACTCTGATGTCATTGACTGAGCACTGGGTTAGCACCCCTCTGGAGTGTTTCTTTGTCTCAGCTACCTCTCCCTCTTACCACTTTGTAAATCAGATCACGCGTCAGCATTTATGAAGGACTGCAATCTTCATATCAGCCTGTCACCAGAGATGAATGACTTAAATAACGTTTCCACCAAGTGTGTGTTAAACCTGGACTGAAGAGCTCCTCAGGAGTCCAACAGGAGATGGTCACAGGAATGTTAGCAAGTTTTTAATTTTTTAAAATTGATTCCCATCCAGGCCGCATGCGCACGTGTGTGTGTTCATAGGCTCCTAATAAAAAATCAATACAAAGTCTGAACATGGAGCTTTAGCACATTAATTTAAAATGTAGAAATGTAAAATGACTGTAGCGTGTACTTAGTAGAAAATTAGTTATGTTATTAGTTAAGTTATGTTAAAAGTCCAAACCTGTGGGTTTAAAATGTAATACTGTAAACATTGGTCATTGGTTGCTTTAAAATTTGTGTTAAATGTCAAATGCTAATATTTAAATAAATAAGTTAACTCAAATGTAATCAAAATTATTAATATATTA